>JASFAX010001169.1:0-52546 GCA_030737875.1 Allium sativum
ATAGAATGCGCCGCGCCGCGGCAGTTCGTGAATTTCGACCATTTATTTCAAACGGACATTACGGGAGATCCGACCGTCGGATTCTCCTAAAATCGGAACCTTTGGGTTCGTATCGAAAAGAGCTTTCTAACGAATATTAGAAATTTGAAATCTAACGGTTGGATTTGGAGATACGTCCAAATCAAATTTGGAAAAGGTCGCTGTAAGTGCAGTTCGATGGCCGTTGATGGAAATCGACTGTACGAGCCTTGATAAAATTATTAAAAATAGTAATAATTTGTGTAAAATCATAAGAAATGATTTGGGAAAAATTGGGATGAAAACCTCCATATTTGAAAAGATAAAAAATAGATTTTTATCGAAATGAACTAGTTTTGAACTAAAATTAAAACCCAACTATTTTTAAAATAAATAAATTGAATTTAAAAAGGGGTTTTGAATAATCGGAATTTCTAATATATTTGATTGAAATTAAATTAGAAGTGATTTGTGGGTTTATCGTGAATTGTGTTTTAAATAACACCAGTTCTTTAACCCGATAATAAATAGAATGTGATTTGGGTTTATCGTGAACTGTGTTTTAAATGACGTTAGTTCTTTAACCCAGTAAAGGGAGTTTTAATGAATCTGCAATTGGATTGAAATGTGAATTGATAATCTAAATTATCAAATTTAGAAAATGAGCGAGAATGGAGTATTACCAGTTTTGCTCCAAAGCGATAGTTAAATCTTTAATTAGATTTGAACGTGAAATGGTAATTAATTTTACCGATAACACCGTGGTGTTAGATATGGAGTATTACCAGTTTTGCTTCATGGGATGAATAGGTTGGGATTGGGAAATAAAATAAATAATTACTTCGGTGTGGTTCGCTAATCTCGACTAGTTTGAAAAACCATAACTTGGTTTGAAATGACATCCAAAGGAAGATTAAAGGATAAATTTTAAAGAATTTATCTTGGATAAAATTAATGGGAACCTTTCCTTGAGAATATGAATTGGAATGAGGCGTATGTTGTGTTTGTGTAACATTCGTTTTTAATATACGCGGGTTGTTCGGAAATTCCGGGTTTATGCCCATTCTGAATAACCGATTCGACGATATGTCGAAGATGAAGACGGTGCTCGAAGACCGGAAATCTTCACATCGTTTGGGTAATTACTGACGATCCTGATTGGGCTGTACACCCAAGAGGATGGAAATAGTTGGTGGTCGTCCAGACGTACTTGGAGATCGATGGATATGCGAGGAAAGTGCCTCCGGTTTCGTTCAGACCCAGAACGAACTTGTAAATGGATTGTGTGTCTGACATTGGATTTTATTCTGTGTTGATTGATTTCTGTTAAATATATATCTGTTTGGCGGCGGAGAATTTATTCTCTTGCTTAACGCCCTTCTCTGAGACGTACGAGCTTAGAGGTTATATATCGATAGATATCAATCGCATGGCATGAATTGCCTGTGTGGCACGCTGAGTTGCATGGATCAAGGCTTCTGTTGAAAAGCAAAGTCTTGTGGTTGATGATCAAAGCACGGCCTATGTGGCAGCTTTGTGTATAACATGAATTCGCGAGCCTCACTCCTCGGTATGAGTCAAAAACGGGATACGGACTGCAGGGAGAGCACGACGTTTCTTTCTAGCTTTGGTGGTGTCAGTGACTTACCAACCCTGACATTTATATACTTTTCACCTATGTGGTTGTTGGATGAGGCGCCTCGATTTTAGGTCTGTAAGGACCGGGAAACATGTGTTCAGGCATAATTAATCCTCAAACGTAAGAGAGGACCGGCCCTGAAGCATCCAGGGGTTACCCAGAGTGTGTAGTCCCGAGGCATTTGCTAGAGTGTCTCGAAGCGGAGAGGAGCTTGCCCCTTGCCTCGACTCATGACGGAAATCCAATTTCCAATACGTGTATTGCGGTTTTAATTGTAGAACTAGTATGGCAACATGATAGATGGTACCCATGCCGCCTCTGATTGATATTTATGATTTGAATTGTTTTGACACTATACACTTATTATAGTATCAAATGATTTGTTTTAAACGTACCAAGCATGTTTGGCTGTTATAAGGTAAAACCCTATCCTCCAGCTTGCGTTACATTGTGTGATGGGACCTGGGTCTTATAATAGCTTCATTTTTCGAAAAAGCATTGCGTTGTCTTTTCTATGCACTGGTATTCTTGGGAGGAAACCCGTTCCGTGTTATACGGAGTGGTCCCTTGAATTACTCTCTTTTAAAATAAAGTTTTAATAACTGTTTTAGTTCTCACACCAGTCACATGACTGACCTGGAGTTTATTGTTTTAACCTAAACTCTGGGTGCCCCTTATTTTCCGCACGGGCAGCTAGTAGTTTTGGTTTTGCAGATTTATATTCATAGGATCCTGGTTTACAGCTGGAATGATATCCGGAAAGCCCTGTATCCGTATATCACCTTCAGTTGTGCTTTGTATTATTTTCCGCTGCTATGTAATTTATTGTAGTCTCTGATAATTATCGAATGTAATTTATTCATTTATACTCTGTATATTCTTGTATTCTGATGGAATTGTTGTAATAACAATGAAATGTTCTTCCGTCTGCGTTCTGATTTGTCCTGTTCTCAAAACGATCAGGGGTTTCGAACGGTCTTTGTCGGTTTAACGACTGATTCAGATCAAGCGAAATTCCCGACCGTCACAAATAAACACTAGCTATAAAATCCTGAAGCCTCCTGCTCCAAGCTCTCCAAGTGTATCTGTAAAATCCCGACTACTTGACTGCCCGTACAAATTTTGGCACCCAAGATTTTAGGGAAACGAACAAATAAACTCCGGGTCAGTCATGGGACTGGTGTAAGTAAAACAGTTTTAAACAGTTTGAACAAGTAAACGATATCTCATAAGACCACGCCGCATAATGGAACGGGTTTTTCCCTTATGAGAATCCAAAATATCTTTATATCAGAAACCTTTTGATATTATAATACTTTCTATCAACCACAATATAATAAACATCTAGCAGAAACGTTTTCATCTCACGTTCTACATATATAGTATACAATCAAAACCACAAGCACGTATTGGTTAATGGATTTCAAACTATGACAAGGTATGGAACCACCTTCCGATCAGTGTACTCTAGGAACGATACACTGGAGTTCAACAAGAAAATCTTGCAACTCATCCACACATGACCGACCACTCATTTCGCTTGAGTGTATCGAATGTATATCACCAACAGTTGGGATCAGCAACCGTTTCCCGTATATATATATATATATATATATATATATATATATATGGGACAACATTGATAGATTAAAGAAGCAAATGAATATTCTCTAGATAGGTGATAATACACCCTAATGAGAGCTAACCACATAGTCGTGCTGCTTGCCGATTTTTTGTCATTTCCCGGTTGTTGAGGCCAGGGGCTACGATTCCTTTCCATTCATTGATAACACGATCACTTTGAATGCCACATTATCAGATCCGTTAATCATTAATTGGTTTACACAAATATTCTGGATGTTATGCTAAGGGAATAAATCCGTTGCAACTATATATATTTATACAGACCAACCCATTCGATCATTGGAAATACTTTGTCAGACATTCGTCCATTTACGTTCGTTCTAGGATTGAACGAAACCGAAGGCACTATTCAGTATATCCATCCTATGTAATCTCTACTTAGGACTTATACAACAGCCCTTGCACTTTACTCCGTCTTCAATTTTCTTTGGAATATATGATTCACAACGCTTATGCCAAAACATAGTGGTTCTTTGGATAAGAATCCAACTGGTCTCTCCATATTAAAAACATTAAAATGGTCAAAACTTCGATAGTTTGTGATTTAACTATCAAAGAAAAACACGTGTGCAAACAACGATCTTATTTCCAAATGGAATTATCGATCCAATCATCAAACATATACATATACATATATATATATATATATATATATATATATATTATATATTTCCTCATTTTCTATGTTCAGAAAATATAGGTTATTAACACTGGAAAACATTTCCATGGCTTAATTACGTATCACTATTCTCCCACATCTATCAGACTCTAACTATAAACTAACAAGAGAACAACTTCCTAAGTATAAACCCCGAAGGCCGAAACCAACATCAGATCGATACTTAGGAAACCATTCAACTTATTAATCTCTAGTGAGTTTCTAATTTCTGTTTAACTCCATTTGATTAACTCTGTTCGATTAACTCCTTTCGATTAACTCGATTCGATTAACTCCTCTATTTATTTTCCCAATAAATAATCCTTTATTCTATTTATTTTCTAAATAAATAATCCTTTATTCTATTTATTTTCTAAATGAATAATCCTTTTATCATATCTTATTTATTTTCTCAATAAATGTTTCTTATATGATCTTTATAAACCCATAGCCATTTTATAAAATCCTTTGATTTTATAAATAAATTTCCTTTTTATTTCTCCTTTGATTTTATAAAGTATTTTCTTTTATAAAAATCCTTTTTCCTTTTATATATAAAATCCATCGATTTTATAAAATGATTTAGTTTCAAAATCTACTTTGAAAATCTCCTTTCTATTTCCCAGTATTTCTTACGGTATTTAAAATACCAAACACAATGATCGATATCATCCAACCATGCATAATCATCAACGGATTATATACCACATCATATATTACAATATGTGAAAAACAGTAAAATAAATGTTGAGGAATCCAGTTGGATTCCTCCAACCTGTTTTCCTGCATCACAGATGTTAAACAATATAAAATCAACATTACTTTCAGTTCAATATGAAATATTCTGTTACCAGAACCAATATATACGGATTTAATGGTTTATATATATATATATATATATATATATATATATATATATATAATTTCCACTAACTGACTAGCAGTTCAATAAAACAGTCAACACACAATCAATCAGACAATTTTTAACAGTTCTAAATATACGTTATAAAAATAGAACTGTTCAGAGTTGGTGAGTTTTACTCACATTGGACGATCATCTTTAATAACGATAACCATCGCTCTATTTGATTTAGACATACAATTTATTTTTCTATAAATTGTAATGAGCTCCAATTTTCTTTAGACAGACTCCTTTGTGTAGTATTTGTCGTGATGGTTCCAACTTTTTTATTTTCGTCGGATTCCCTTAGGCCCATTTCGTTGTTAAAGCCCATTCCCTTTTTCTCAGCTCATACCATGATTCCCGATGCCCCAGTTCTTCTGCAAATCCACGTCTCTTCAGTTTGGGCCCTTTTCTATTTTTTCTTCTCTTTCGATAAATAAAATTATAGCCACACATGCCTTCTTCCTCAATATACAAAACAGTTAAACTTCACCCACTTTCACAAACAAGAAATCACAGGCCCTACTCCTCCTTGTATATACCCAGACCGACCCCTGTACACATACAACCAGTATCACAAACCCACCTTCCTATTCCCATGAACCACTCAATCTGATTATACCACACCACTCAGTTGAAAATTCTTGTCCTACATACTTATTAAACTATTAGAAACCACTCATCCCTCCTTGCAGAACATAGCCTGCCCCACAACAATCCAATAGTCACGTTTTAAACATTTCTCCTCCCATCTGTAGATTCCGCCCATACCTATAGCATGTTATCACCATGACCGAACCCTTCAAACTCATCATGGATGTGCTTCACCTGATGAGATTCCAACCGTCACACTCTACGACAGCACATCGGAGCTACGCCCTCTCATTTCAAACGCCATCAACCTCCACTTCTTACAGTAACCTCACGCCATAACTCCACCCTCTCCATACCACTATTCCCACTAGATTTTCATGCCCAGACCACATTCATGTGAGCATCTCCTTCCACTAACCATGTGAAACGCAGATCCACCATCGACAACATCCACTCCAACCTGTTCAGGCCGAACTGCTCCGTTCCAGGCATGCACCCACGTCACAAGACCGCCCCTCAGTTGCACCTTCTGTCGAGCCCTATGTGAGCCATACCAAATCTGACGATGCAAACACATGACTGAATCCCCAAATGGTTATATCTATTTGAAGAAAAAAGCAAGAGGAATCCAGAAATATATCGGTTTGGATTTAAGGGTTTTTATTTTATTTTTTGTGAATTTTTTGAAGATGCAGTTTCGCTGAGAGGAAAGAACTTGCGGCGGCTACAATGCATTGACTGGAGAACGTTTTAATTAGGTTTAGATTAAGTTTGCCCCATATTTATAGAGTAGGTTTCCTTTCCTTTGTGCGGCTGAAAATAGAAGAGACGTGGAGTTTAGTATAAATATAGATTTGGTTCTTCACGTGGAGTAATTATAAACATACATTTTGGTTCTTCACGTGGAGTAATTATAACCTATACTTTGTTTTAAGTTTGCACCGTGACACGTAAGATTTCATTCATGTCCGACTGCTACAGACAGAAATAAGTATACTGTCGTATCGAACGATGTGCCTTGGTCCCAAAAATATAATAATACCGGTAGATTAACTCATATTGTGAAACCCAAAAATATCCTCATAGGGTGCAAAACACTCCAAATAAAAAGTTGCTAATTTAATTAATTAAAAATTACCATAAAATTCTAAAAATTAAATTATCATTATGTCCTAAAAGAACCTTGTCTAAATTCAAACCCGATCTCTAGTTATATCGAATAAACTGTTACGGTTGATAAACGATTCTACAGCGATTATTTTAAAATTTGATTTGGACATATCTCAAAATCTACACAACGAAATCCTGATTTTTTTCTTCCACTAGAAAGATATACTCCCCCAGCTCCACACGTTTCTTGTTTCACAGAAATCCGATTTAAAAGGAACCCTGTATATGCAGTTGAAGTTCGAATCGCCAATTTACGAACTACAACGTCATTTCGAGCTCGATTTTAAATTATAATATAATTATACGTTCAAACTTCGTTCAAATAATATATTCGTTATTCTAATTCTATTCTAAACTGAATTAAATAACACAGATGATCCAGTTCACACCATATCGCCATTTCAGCCAATTCTGATTATTTCAGAATTAAATATATTATTTAATTTATTATTTTAATTAAATATTCACCATTATTTAATTCAACGACCATGAAATCCTTTTAATCACCTTTTAAATAATTAAATAAATTAATTATTATATCGTTGAAAATGCGGGTCATTACACCATAAGTATCAACCCGGTAGGCCGAAACCAACATCAGATCAACAATAAGGAAACTATTTAAGTTAACTAATTTCCAATCAGTTTCCAATTTCTTTAATCCTCTTGTCGTATTCTAAAATCAATTCCTCTTTTCTTTTACATTTTATCGCCCTTCGTTCTCAACTTGCGGCTTTTTGTTCTTCAATTCTTGCCATTTTGATTCATCGAAACCTGTTAGCCTCTCATGATCTTTTGAAAAACATTTCCAATTATCATATTTATTTTTTGTAATTCTAGAAAATCTCTAATTACCATTGGAAAACATTTCCATATATTCGCAAATCTTTATTTCCAAATCGATTCGAATATTCGATGTTATTTCCAATTCGAACTCATATTTGTAAGTCAAATTTTCCAAATTCACACTTGATTTGTACCACATGTCACATCGCCAATTCATAACACATAATCGATGTCTATCAATATATAACCTCTGAGTTCGTACATCTCAAAGAAGGGTGTTAAGCTAAGAGAATAAATTCCCCTCCACCAAAAATATATATATTAATAGAGATCAATTGCTATGTCATAAATCATAATGTTAGACATACAAATCCAAACCTAAGTTCGAATTTCAAAACTCGACATACATGATTAATGTCGAAGTTAAACTCAATCAATTATTCATGTTAAGCTTTAATTCGAGTTCCCAAATTTAAATTCTCAACTATGACTGAATCTGAAGTTTGAATAATTCATTCCATAATATTGATTTTACATCAACTTGCAACTTTCCAAATATTAAGCTTATCGCTTAAATTGATTCTTCACAAGTTTTAAATTCATCGTCTGAATTCTTATTTCTAATAAATTCCAGTTGTCTCCGATTGCTTAAATACACAATTACAGAAATTATTCATTGATTCTCATATACTTATCTTCCCTTGATACCATTTGATTATGGGTTCGAGATTCAAACCTAAAGGAACTTCTCGCAAACCTAGATTCAAAAACTGGGAATTCCAAAAAATTCTAAATCTCAAATTAATTTTCTCCGCTGTATTAGTTCCAAGATTCCATTTCCAAAATATATAATATTTTCAAAATAATTTACCGTTCAAAATTTATTTTCAAAAAAATATTTACACTTTCAAAATTTATATTTGGAACCCTTTTTATTTTCAAAATCAGCTTTTTCTAGTGTCGATCCTACTCATTTTAAACCCAATAAGCTAAGCTTTGAATAAACCAAAGCTCTGATACCACCTTTAACGTCCTGCCTTTTTGACCACTTCAAATCGGCAATTAAATCAACTTAAAAAGTTTAGATCGACGGATCGTTATTTAGCTCACAGAGTTCAAAACAAAATCAATACAAAAAATATAGAATAAATAAATAACATAATATTGAATAATGAAATAAAACTTATACATATATATAATCAGAAATTTGATATAAGATTTTTCTATTCAGCGGAATTTTAAATACACTTTGAATATAGGAAAAATATTATTGTTTAAAACTTCAGAGTGCGCACGTGTTCAGAATTCCCTAGCTTTACCAATCTTCGAATCATAAGCTGTAATCTCTAAATCTGTAACGTTAGGGTCTGACCCGAGCGTTCCATGCAAAAACATAAAACACTCGAGGCAGGATTAATCATTGTTCAAATAAATTAACTTCAGTATAAACTAAAATATAATAGTTAATTCTACTTCGAAGATAATGTGATGTTTGCACTAAATAAGCATTCATATTAGATGGCACGCATATTCTGAAACTGGGTTCGATATCATGGTTATTAAGCAGCATGTAGGTAACAAATTTATATCTTAAATGAACCAGGTAATATAAAAGTACCGCCACCCCCATGCATGGGTATAAATAGAAACCGGTAAGGTCTTTAACAATGAATTGAATGCATGAGCAAAGAAAATAAAACAACTGCAACATTCATGAAATTTGAAATGTTGCAATATATATACAGTTCGAATGCACATATATGGGTGCACAACAGTTTTTAAAATAGCAGGTGGCTATACTAACAAAGTCTTCGATTTTTCCTAGAATTTGAATGGTTTGTGTGATCATCTGATATCATAAGAATAAAACTAGAAGCAGAGCAAAACAATGAACATAAAATACAAGCAGGACAGTGAACATTCACAATTTGAGCAAACACTTGAAATCCCTCTACTGTTTTATATTACATTCTAAGGGGATTCAAACTAGTGTATGCTAGTAAATTCCCTTCATATTGAATGCAAATAGTGGAGTGTTTGATAGTAGTTTGCTCAAGATTAAATGATTTGAACCATCTGAGAAACAAAAAGAAACAACCAGCAGATTCATTGATGTACAATGGAAGACACAGTAGTTCAAATACTCAAAGGTACAGTATAGTTCCAGTATAAGTATACACCTATATATATACATATATATACATATATATATATATATATATGAAATGGAATGTGCAGGTTGGTTTAACAAGTCAGCGGCAAAATGATTATGACGATGCACCTAATAACTAGCAGAGATTACACAATAGAAAATCAAGTGACTGGGTTTCAGTAAAACAACAATTTGCGCATACTTACAGGTTGGTAGAAGTTGAATATTCATGCATTATGAATCTTAATAAATGGTTAAAAACAAATACATGGGCAAGTGCACCTAGCACGCAGCGACGAATGCCCCTAACCTTCTGAATGTGTCCAAAATGCAAAATATAAAGATGAATTTGAATATTATTGAGAGAACATGCATTTCGAAAAGTCCAAAGCAAGGCCCAAGTATGTTGATCAGCATGTACCTCAATTATCTAGAAACAAGTAAGCATAGGTTAAAGATTTAAATAAGGTTCACACGGTCTAGCTAAGCAAATGCCTGGGTTTTTACACAAGTCCCAAGTCAATTTACAAAGCCAATTTTAGATGATGTATGCACCTATATATGAGATATAACTATGCATATATATGTATATAACATATACATACACGAATTGTGTAACAACCCACCATTTTGACCGCCCCAAATAGGTGATTAGACCAACTCAAAGCATTCAAAATAACGGATTGTTATTGGCTTGCAGGGTTTAAAAATGGAATTTAACACAGAAACACAAACACGGAAGACAACAGTATCTCACAAAACGAATTATATATACGATAATTTACCAGAATTTACAAAAATTAAAGCAGCGGAAAATATATACAAAAGTTTATTTTAATAAATTACAGCTTATGTCGAGCTTGCCCGCGTATGCATCTTCATGTGCATCCTTCTTTTGCTAGCTAAAACTTCAAATCTACAACACTCGTATCTGACCCGAGCATTCCATGCAAAACATAAAACACTCGAATCAAGATTAATCATTGTTCAAGTAAATCAACGTCAATAGTGTATGGAAGTATAACAGTTAACTTAAATGAGAAATTATTAACTTCCAGTACCCCAAACTTCTAAGAGAAACTATAGAATAAGATTTACTAAAGGTTGAAGCAACATGAGACAAACAAATCAAGTTAGCATGAATATGGTTTCAAGCCAGTAGGGTAATCTAAGGTAGGACACTTGCGTATCATGGACATAATACACAAAATTGTCACAACAAAATTGTCACAACAAGATTCAGAACTACAAGGACTTCAAGAGTATTTTTATAGGTTATTAATGACATGCAACCAATCACTTTAGATTTGTAATTATGTTAATCATACACTAGGCTTTTAATTAAGACAAACTTGTGAAGTGTCATTTCGTAACAGGGTGCTACCCTGTGCAAGACAAACATACAATGACATCATATATACAAATACAATAATATATATTTTTATTCAAATTTCTACTCTCTCATACAACCCAAGTCAAGCACCGTTGAAATTTGTAATTCACTCTATTAGCAAAAGCTCCTCACAAAGAAGCGCTTCCTTTACAACAAATACCACTTAAATATTTGAACTACAGATGTAAATTGCGTATTTGTTTCAAAAGGTGACACTCTTTGCGGATATTCATCCTTAAATGAATTAACATCAGCTACAAAATTTTATTTTACTATCCTTTCTAGTTAAGCATTAATATCCATATAGGCCTGCCTGTTTGGATCTGCTAATTATATGACTTACCTAGAATGAATGTGATGAACAAATGGGAAAAATAAATATAATATCGTGTATTAACATTCTACTGCTTATAAATAGAAGCAATAAAAATTTCCTAGCTAATGTACTGATTAGCAAATATGAAGAACAAACATAACCTTCTTTCCAAAAATAAAAGAAAACTAGAGAAAGGAGATGATCAAAATTAATAATGCAATTTTGTATGCCTAATTTTTACTTCATCATGCTAGGAAAAGTGATAGCCTCTATGTTAAAAGCACTAGCATGAAAACTACCTATCAATAACCATCACATATCTCACCGTCTAAAAAGTAACCAAAAATAGAAACAAAGATCTAAGCCATTAGATAACGAAGATGGAATATATGTCGGACTTTAGATATATATATATATATATACACACACACATCCTAGCAAACAGTTAATAATTCGAACAAAACTTTTCTAAAGCGTTACCTTCACAGTTTGCAATATTGTGTTACTGGTTCATGAACACTAATACATCCACGAAGGACACATTTTGCCCCCATTTCCCCATTCTTAACTACCATAATTCATTTTATCCAAACAAACAGTGAAATCTATGTTATTCATTCACTAAAAGAATAAAGAAGTTTCTTTATTTTCAACAAAACCATACATTCAGGTAAAGAGCTAAATCAACTAAATCCAAAACAGTTGACATATTCAAATTCACAGTAGCATATCAAAGAAGCAACCATATTGATAAGTCATGACAGCATGGCCAGATAACATGCACGTCCACTATGCCAGGCTTGACTAGGTATATGGACACATATTAATAAACTAACATTAATTTAAACATACTCCTGTATTTACTTCCAAAAGGCATAGGATATAACTCCAAATTACAACATGAAGATTATGCATTAAAGGGAACGCTCAAGTCACATGCAAACTAGCAGGATATAGATTTAAATGGCATTAGAAAAGGAAAAATTGTTTCTTTTTTTCCTGGAGCAAATCATATATGTGTAATTTTAAACTTCTGCTTCACAAAAAGGGTGCAACACAGTCCAACAGATCCAAAACCGTCCAACAACAACCAGAAATCAGTAACTACCCAAAATCCAATCATTTAATTTAGTTCAGATCAGTGTTGAGATGCTTGAACTAAGAGAAATCGTGAGCAAAATACTCATCTCGCATGGTCGACGAAGGTAGGAAGCGGCCATGGACCGGCTTCTAGGGAGGAAATATGGCAGCTCCAGGTGTTGCAGTCATTCGGAGCTCACCACGGGGTGGAGGCAACTGCGGCAGCAGCAATAGTTGACTGGCGTGGTGTCGATGGGAGCCGAATACATCGGCTTTATCTCGCCGGGGGAGGAAAAACAGTTTCAGGGTTTGGTGAACAGGGGCGATGGCGCAGTCCTCGACGCAAGAAGATAGCGCGAGGTGGTTTGGTGCTTTAGGCGGCTTTGACTGGGGGAAAGCGGCTTTGGCCTGAGGCGATGCGTTGTCCGATGGCGGCTCTTGCCACAAACGAGGGCAAGATGGACGGTTTATGGAGAATGATGAAGTTTTTCAGTGCGAGGAGGAGTGCGATGGCCATTATTTAATTTTTGGGGAAAACAGAAAAATTTTGGGGGAAAATTCGGCAGAAAAGCGTGTACCCCCAAAATGAAGAGGCCCCCAAAAATATAAGGAGCGGTAGAAATTTCTAGATAATGTACACGCGTTATCATTCTTCCACTCAAATTGAACAAATGTAAAAATTTCTCAACCCCTAATACCAAGTGGCAACAACCACCAAATAAAATATTTCCCAAGAGTATATACCCCTTTTTGAATCTATATAAACATACCATTATATTCTAGAAAGCATACTAGTGTATTCAAGAGACTTCTAAGTTAATACTTAAATGGATTTAAAATTTATTTCAAATCTGAAATGAAACAAGTTATGAATATGTCTCATGTTAAAATAAAAATTTGTAACTTCCTTTATAAACAATATTTCAAATTAAATACATTATATTAAAATTCTCAAAAATTAATTATATTTTCAAATATATAATTTCTCAAAAATATATTTAAATCAATTTTAAAAATATTAATGCCGTAAAAATCTAACAAAATCAATTTAAGTTCGCAATTACAAAATGATTCAGAATAGAATTGAATATAAACTAAATTTCAAAATCATAATCAAATATCAAATACATTTTCTAGACTAAATTAAATTACAAGATCTATATTTTTAAGTTGAACTCTACAAATAATAACAAATTACTTAATGACATAAGTATCGCTTATCTGCCAAACTTTGACAAATGTTTATATTGTTTTAATTGTTGATTTGTGTGCGAAGCACGCGCTCAAACTAGTATTTGTTAACAACGTTAACTTTGGCAGAATGCTTACACTGAGGTTACAAAAGCATTTTCATTTTTTTAAAGTAAATTCTACGTTCAAAAATGGATCGACATCCAAATCCCAAATACACACATTTGATTTCAACGATTAAATCGTAATTTAATTTATTTTTAAACGCAAAATTTTCAGAGCTATTACAACCCCCTTCTAAAAATCTGGGTTGTTACAGACTCCCTCCCTTAAAGAAATTGCATCCTCGCAATTTACACGGATTAATATACAACATTACAAAATTTTAATGTCATATCTCAACTTCTTCTCTTTAATTTAAGTATAGAGTTTGAAACTTCTGTAATCTTCCCCGACTTGTTTACATTATAACAAGTTAAAATTTCAACTTTTCTTGCTCAAATTTGTAGAAATTTCAGCTCCCCGATTTCAGTATAAAGGTATCGTATATAAATCAATAAAATCTTCATTGCATTTATTATTTGTAAAAGCAATATGATATAATAAACCAAATCAGAGTATAATATATAAGTCAATACGATACTTCTAACATTTAGGAAATAATATGATTGTAGTGACTTAAAAATCCGGTAGAATTTGAGCTGACTAAATAACACAAGTCCAACCCAAATTGCACTGGAAACCAGGAAACTAATAGAAAGAACGTAGAGGGTGAGGAAAGATAAGATATAAACTTAGAATAGAAGAAGAAGAAGAACACAACATCAAAGTAACATGAACCTCACAGCGGAACGAATAACATATAATATATAACATAACTTTGAAATATAAATCTGTACTTGAATATACATCATTACCAAAGTACAGCACTTACAACACAGCAGAATAACAATAGCTATATATAATCCTGAAGCCTCCTGCTCCAACTCTCCAAGTATCTGTAAAACCTGACTACTTGACTACCCATACAAAATTGGGCACCCAAGAGTTTAGGGAAAACAAAGCAAAATAAACTCCGGGTCAGTCATGGGACTGGTGTGAGTAAGACAGTTTAAAACGGTTGGAACAAGTAAACGATATCTCATAACACCACGCCGTATAACGGAACGGGTTTTTCCCTTATGAGAATCCAAAATATATTTACATCAAAATCTTTTTGATATTATAATAATGTCTATCAACCACAATATAATAATCATCTAGCAGAAACGCTTTCATCTCACGTTCTATATATATAGTATACAATCAAAACCGCAAGCACGTATTGGGTAATGGATTTCCAACTATGACAAGGTATGGAACCACCTTTCGCTAGTGTACCTCTAGAGAGGAATACACTGGGTTCAACAAGAACATCTTGCAACCCGGCCACACATGACCGAGCACTCATTTCGCTTGAGTGTATCGAATGTATATCACCAACGGTTGGGATCAGCAACCATTTCCCGAATGGGACAGCATCAACAATAGATTTTTAGAAGTAAATGAAACTCTAGATCAGGTGATTATACACCATAATAGGTGCGACCTACATAGCCATGGTGCCTACCCGATTTCTGTCATTTACCGGATGTGAGGCTAGAAGCTACGCTTATCTTTTATATGTCACATCTTCATTCACTTAGAATGTCACATCGTCATACCCGCCAAATCACAAATTGACTTATCCAAAAATTCCACGGGTATAAAGCTAAGAGAAACGAATTCCTCCGCCACCAACGTAAATACGTTTGAAACGATCAACTTACGTGATCAACCAGATATACTCTATCAGACCTTCGTCCATACAAGTTGTCCTGGGACTGGACAAATTGAAGGCACTATTCAGTATATCCATCTTAGGCACTGTTATCTAAGATTTATACAATAGTCCTAGCACTTTACTCCGTCTTCAATTATCTTTGGCATATATGATTCGCAACGCTTATGCCAATACAGAGTGGTTCTTTGGATAATAATCCAACCGGTCCCTCCATATTAACAATGTTAAAATGGTCAAAACTTTGATAGTCTGTGATTTAACTATCAAAGAAAAATACGTGTGCAAACAACGATATTATTTCCAGATGGAAATTATATCGATCAATCATCATTTAACATTTATCTCCTTAGTTCATTAATTACTTATCTCCTGTTTCCATATATTCAAAATTCTATTTTCTTTTCTATTATCAGAAAACATTTCTGATTCTCGTTTGGAAAACATTTTCCAAAACTCCTTCACTATCAAACCTTACCATTCCTTAGTTAAGAAGGAAGTCAATCAAGTTGGGGTATAATTACCTCTCAGACATTAACTGAACAATGTTTTAACTTCGAAATAGACAAAGTTTATCTTTTAAACTTTGACAAACTTCCTTACATAACTTTCGGATTTTATTTATGAATCCACTTCTTTATTGAAAACATTGGTTATAACGATAACGTTATAATCCCTACTTTCGAAATATCTAACTTCAATTATAACTTTTATTCTTTAATGTGAATAAATAAATAAACACCTGATTTATAAATAAATAAATCTTGATTTAAGCACCGGAAAGTATAAGTACTTTCCTGAATTCAATATAATTGAATTCGACGATTAACTCCCTTCGAATAACTAATATTCGATTAACTCACTTCGAATAACTAATGTTCGATTACTTTCTTTCGAATACGCTATATTCGATTTAACTCCTTTCGATTAACTAATAATCGATAACTCCTTTCGATTAAACAAAAGTCGATAATTCCTTTCGATTAAACTATAATCCATAACTCCTTTCGATTAACTAATAATCGATAACTCCTTTCGATTAAACTATAATTGATAACCCCTTTTAACTCGATTCGAATAACTAATATTCGATAACTCCTTTTAACCCGATTCGAATAACTAATATTCGATAACTCCTTTTAACCCGATTCGAATAACTAATATTCGATAACTCCTTATTTGACCAACTCTAATCGCTTTATTCCAATTCGATTAACTCTATTTAAATTCTCTATTGGTTAATTTTAACTTTAACTGGTTAACTCTAACTGATCAACTCTAACTGGTCAACTCTAACTGATTAACTCTAATTAATTAACTCTGACTGATCAACCCTAACTGATTAACTCTAATTGATTAACTCTGACTGATCAACCCTAACTGATTAACTCTGACTGGTCAACCCTAACTGATTAACTCTGACTGATCAACCTTCACTGATTAACTCTAATTCATTAACTCACTTCGAATAACTCCTATTGAATTAACTCCTTTAATTTATTCCTTTTCTATTTGTTTACTTAACAGATAACTATTCCCTTTTCAATTCTACTTACTTAACCAATAAATAATTCTTTTCTCTTTTCTATTTATTTAACAAATAAATATTTCTTGTGTCTTTTCTATTTATTTAACAAATAAATATTTCTTTTATTCTTTCTATTTATTTGACAAATAAATATTTCTTTTATCCTTTCTATTTATTTAACAAATATTTCTTTTATATTTGTTTTGGAAATTTATTCCCTTTTTATTTGTTATACAAATATCTTCCTTTATATTTGATTTCACAAATAAATTCCTTTTCATTATCCTATTTAATTTCCAAATAAACATCCCTCATAACATCTTATTTATTTCTAAATAAATATTCTTCTTTATAAAATCCTTCGATTTTATAAATAATTTCCCATCTTATAAAATCCCTTGATTTTATAAATATTTTCTCTTTAATAAATTCTAACTCATTTTATAAATGAATATCCCTTTTTATAAAATCCTTTGATTTTATAAATAGATTTCCTTTTTCGTTCTATTTGTAAATGGTTTACAAATATCTCTCTTTCTATTTTATTTGTAATTATTTTACAAATATCCTTCTTTCTATTTGGTTTGCAAATATCTTCCCTTATCCTTGTTTTACAAATAATTTCCTTTATATTTGTTTTACAAACAATTTCCTTTTAATTCCTTTTCACAAATATTTATTTAACAAATAAATATTTCTTTTTATAAAATCTTTTGATTTTATAAATATTTCTTTTCAATATAACATTTGAAAATCTCCTTTACAACATTCCAGTATTTTTCACGGTATTTTAAAATACCAAGTGACCATGATCGATATCATTCAAACACACATAAACAACCATATATTTTATATCACATCATATATTACAATATATGAAAAATAGTAAAATAAATGTTGAGGAACCCAGTTGTGTCCCTCCAACCTGTTTCCTTGCATCACAGATGTTAAACAAGCACGAATATAAATTATTCTGTTAAACAGAATCAATATTCGATTAACGATTTTTATATATATATATATATATATATATCGTTATCTATGATTTCAATCAATACACAAAAAATTCAACCAAATAGTTAACACACAGCAATCAACAGATGATTAACAATTCTAAAAATACGTTATAACAAAAATAACTGTTTAGAGTTGGTGAGTTTTACTCACATTGGACGATCATCGTTAAAAACGATAACCATCTCTTGATTCAGACGGACAATTTATTTTGCAATAAATTGTAACGAGCACCAATCCACTCCCGGTCAGTTCCGTTGTGACGCTCCTGTCCATACGATCCCGACGGATCTTGTTTCGTTTGATTTCGTTCACGTATGAATTAGTTATCTCAATACAAATTTATACATCATTAAATTAAACTAGACTTGACATATACTTTTAAATAGGGCTTAACCTTTGTTTTTCTCCTTATGAATCCTGGCCCGTTATGTATTAAGCTCACTCTCTCATCCATTTTGAACTCGTCCAACCTTTTCTTCACCGAATTGAAGAAATCTGCTCTCTTCACCTGTGTAAACACGGCACGGCTCCATCCATTCTTTGTTCATGAACTTCTGCACAATTCCATCACCACACAAACTCTTCAACCTCTCAGCAACCTCCTTCTCCTCTTCAAACGTGAAACTAATCTTCTTGCTCCTCACAACAATCATTCTCAAACCTTCGATCCTTTCACTGCTCCAAAAACGCATGCTCTACTTAATCACACAGTACGCACAAGAATAAAAGCACCTTACTGCCAAATTTAAAACCAACTTCCCATGACCCACGGCGAACTTCCTTCAGATTAAAACTCCAGCTCTGAAACAAACGTTCTGCATTTTCTTCGCTATGGCCGGATCTTTGAGCTCCATCATCTCCTCCCTCACTTCACCGAACTTCAAATAAAAATCACCAATACTTTTCTCCTGCCATCCTCTTCTATCTCGTATAAACATTACCTAGCTCGCACTCCATCTCCCCATTTCGACAAAACCCTTCTTCCACGCACCTAAACAAACTGGCGACATCGAACAGGGTGGATTTCATCCAAACTCGCACACCATGTGCTAAATGACCTCACCATCACCAAAACAATACCCAATTTAAGCAATCGCTACTAAATCAGCCCAAACATTTAACCCTAGTTTAGCGCTGTGTAAATAAAAGCGAATAAATCAATGTCGAGTTCAACGAACCCCATACTACGTTGAAGAAAAACACTCAGTGAATGTAATGGATGGGATTTTCGACCCAGAAAATCAACATAAATTCACTGTCAATTTTTCGAGCATCGAAAATACCAGGACATTAGTAGAAGAATTTAGAGGGTGAGAAAGAAAAGATAGAACTAATAGAATAGAAGAATAAGAAGATCACAACTGAACAACATCAGAGTAAATACGAAACTCACAGCGGAATGAATAAATGGTATTATCACATAACTTTAAAATACAAAATCTGAATTTGTACTTACATATCATATCATAGTATAACTCATATACATCACAACGGAAATAATCTCTACATAACTAATGGTGAAGCCTTCTGATTTGTGCTCCTCCAAGTGAATCTGTAAAATCCTGAAACACTTGACTGCCCGTACAAATTTGGGCACCCAAGAGTTTAGGGAAAACAAACAAAATAAACTCTGGGTCAGTCATGGGACTGGTGTGAGTAAATTCCAACCATACTGTTTAACTTTGAAAATTCTTTTCAAACAAGAAGATATAGTAAGACCAGCCCACACATAAACATGGACGGTTTTTACCTTACTATAACCGAACATATTTTTATATCAAACTTCAGTGATATTATGATAATGTCTACTCAATTAAATAATCAAGTAGCAGAACGCTTGCATCTCACGTTCCACATATATATAATATAAAATCATAAACCGTAGGGCGCTTATTGGAGAATGGATTTCAACAGACAAGGTATGGGAGCACCTTTTGATTAGTGTACTCTAGAGGGGATACACTCAGGGTTCAACAAGAACGTCTTGCAACCCAGCCACACATGACCGCTCACTCATTTAGCTTGAGTGTCGCGAATATATTGCCACCACGGTTATAGGCCATCCAACCGTCATCCGAAGATACAGAATCAAAAAGAAGTATAAATATGAATTTTCTCTAGATCGGTGATAATACACCCTGCTTGGGGATGACCCAACTAGCCATGCTGCCTAGCCCAACTTTTTTTACTTTCTGGTTGTGAGGCTAGAGGCTACGTCTATCTTCAAAACATCTGATCACCATTCACTTTGAATGCCACATCGTCAAATCCGTAATCACACATTGATTACACAAATGCACACTGGGTGTAAAATAAAGAGAAGTTACATTCTCCCCACCAAGTTGGTATTTTCGTAAAATCAACGGCGTGACCGTTGGAAATACTCTGTCAGACACTCGTCCACACAAGTTGTCCTGGGACTGGACAAACAAAAACACACCATTCTATAACTGGGCGATCCTTGCATTTAACACCGTCTTCAATTATCTTCAGCATATCTAATTCGCAACGATTATGCCTATACAGAGTGGTTTTCGGGTAATAACCCAACCGGTCTCTCCGTATTGACAACGATGGTCAAAACACTTCGATAGTCGGTTATTTAACTATCGGAGTTAAAACAAACATCCATTCACAAACACTGGCCCTTTTATTTAATACTAACTTTCTAGTTTCCCATATTTCTATAAACTCTTCCTTACTTCCCTTCATTTCTACTCTATTAGTTCCTCGTTATAAATCGGTAAGTGAATAAATTTCTAAGTATCAACCCCGAAGGCCGAAACCAACATCAGATTGACGCCTCGAATGTTACTCAACTCAACCAACGTACAATGGGTTCTAATTTCTTTAAAACTATATCACCTTCCTTATCATGCTCAGTATATCTTTTTAAAACATTATAACTTATCGACTTACTTTAAAACCGTTATATTTTAACTAATGCTGCTATCTTTTCCTTTATAACTAATGCAATACGCTGCTATATTCTCTTTTATAACTACTGCAATACGCTGTTGTATTCTCTTTTATAGCTACTGCAATACGCTACTATATTCTCTTTTATAACTACTGCAATACGCTGCCATATTCACATTTCATTTGATAAACTCTGTTTCTAAGTCAGGTTCTTATTAAATCAATATCAAGTTTATAACTAAATACTGATTACATATCCTATTATAATTTGTTGGTTTAAAACTAACTATTAACTAGCCTATCAGACTATAATTCCTAGTAATGTTATTTAGGTTCAGGTCGTATATATAAATACTATACAACAAACAGTACATACAAATATTGAGGAATCCGGTTTGATTCCTCTAACCGGTTTCCTGTATCCACAGATGTTAGTCAACACAATTTACACTAACTCTATACTAGGGGATATTCAAATTGATGGAATCAGTGTCCAACCGATGGTGTGTACATATGTAACGGTATATAATATTCAACCAAATTAATTGTAATCTACCTAATCGACCATCACACAGCATTCAAACAACATTAAAATATAATTATAAAAATAGATCAGAGTTAGTGATTTTACTCACCTTGGCAATTTAACCGCTTTCTTCATGTTTCACTCGCCACCCCTGTACCAAGAATAACCCGCCTTCCACCGTTTTCCGTGTTGTCACCATGCCACGTGTCTTCACCCCCCTGTATTCTTTCTTCCACCGCCGGTTCCTTCAGGTGAATGTCACCCTCTTGCCATTTCCGTCCTTGCTCATGTGCGGCAGCAACTTTCCCATGCAACATCTGATCCCGTCACATTTCTCCAGTTTCCACCGTACAAGCATTTTGAAACCATGCATGAAACTTCTCACTTCAGTACCCACTTGCTTCCCCAAGTCCTTACTTCACCACTTAATGCGCTGCATGCCTTTCAAGGCTCGCACACGTCCCTTTCTCTTGCGAAATACATACGTATGCATTCACTCACCCTATCATGCTACAAACCTTCTTTCCCGTGTTCTCCTCTCACTCCCATCCATTTTTCCGTGCCTTCCTACCTCTCCGATACAAACAGCCACTCCAGATCTCCCCACATGAACGCAACCAGCTCCATATGACTTCATTTCCAACGTATGTTTTCAAAACTCCACCCTTTTCAAGCCTTTAAACCCCTGGCAACTCACGTTCATCATTTGCCAGCAAACACCACATCTGCAACTAATTCTTCTTTACTTCTCAACGCCAATACACTCTCTTCGAACCCCATCTCTACACTAGTTTGTCGCAACCCATGCGTACACTCTCGAATGAAGAGAACGTTCCCAGTGATCCATATGTAAAAGCCTTGTATTTTACAGTGGAGTTTCTAGTGTGGAGTAGGATTTAGTTGTTTCGCTTTTTATTTTATTTTGACTCCTTCCTAAACTTTCAGATTGGTTTTACTCAGAATGTACAAGGTCTTGGGGTATATATATACACGAAGACGGTGATATGATCAAAGTCACTTCGTGGGTAGCGTTTAGATTAGGCTGGCTTAGGGTATGGTGTAGTTTAGGTTAGCTGTGTAAGTATGGCTCATTAAATTTGATTAGACTATACCTGCTTTCATTTCCATATTCACCGTAGGTAAATGTTTTCAACATAGGCTGGGTCACTGTTTAGACATGCATGCATTTAAGTGACTTGAATTAATTTATTGTCTCCATGTGCCAATTTACTTAGAAGGTAAGGAAATACTTTCTTTTCTAGAGAAGATAGGGTAGGTTATGGCATGTTTCAAATCATAGTGTATGCCTGTTAAAATAGGAGTATGATTTGCATCATTTGTTGTAGAGAGTGGTTTACCCTAGTTTCTAACATTATACTTACGTACAGACAGAATTAAAAGTACAGTCGTGCTTAATGAGGTGTCACGGTACCAAAAATATAATAATACCGGTAGATTGACTCATTCTGTGAAACCCCGAAATACCGATACAGGGTGTACAATACTCCAAATAAAAAGTTGCAAATTTAATTAATTAAAAATTACAGTAAAATTCTAAAAATTAAATTATCGCTGCGCCTCAAAAGAACCTTGTCCCGATTTGCAACCGATATCAAGTTATATTCAGATAACCGTTACGGTCGATATATGATTTCATAGCGACTTTCTGAATATTTGATTTGGACATATCTTGCAATCTACACAACGAAATCTTGGTTTTTCACTTCTGTTAGAAAGATACAGTTCAACAGATTCCAACGTTTCTCGTTTCGAAGAAATCCAATTCAAAACGAGTCTGGTACACTCAGTTGAAGTTCAGAACATTAATTTACGAACTGCCGCGATATTACGGGCTCGATTATATTAGATATATATTTTTATACATTCAACTTCATCTTAATTAAAATATAAATTCACTTATATTCTGAATTCAATATTTAAACTGATTTAAATATTCAAATACATACCGACGAAAATGCGGGACGTTACAGTGAATCTAACTATGAATAGCTTATGATTTTTCCCTCATTTGATTTTTGATTTCAAAGTTTCAATCATTTTCTTTGAAGTGGTGGCTTGAACTTTGCTCTGTTGACTTGCGAAAAACTATAATTAGGTTAGGAAGGGTCAGGCCTTTTATAGTGTAAGAGTGTTATTTTTATATTATATTATTAAATTTATTTTTATTGAAACACTATTTGTACTTGTCTTCTAAAAATTTCTGTGACCACATACGATACCCAAAAATCACGAAAATGACCATGCAGCTATAGTTCCACATTACGGTCCCAACGAAACTGTTTTCATCAAATTTCGACCTCATATGCTCACACAGCGTATTTTTAAAGGTCAATTTATCGACAGTTTTTCACTTTAAAAGTCGGTACGGCCACATATTGACTTCAAAAATCATGGAAATTGAAATTTAACAATAATTTAACATTGTGGATCCAACAAAATTGGTTTCGTCGAAAACCGAGGTCGTTTACAAAACTGGCTAATTTTAAAGCTCTGAATGACCCATTTAAATATATAAATATATTTAAATATAAATAAATTTATATTATCATATATACTCACAGTGGAATACCATAGAGCTCCAGAATAATCTTGTATGGATTTCTAACTCGATATTTCATCTTCAGAGTTATATTAATACTCGATTTATATTTAAATCCTTTTATAAATCGTTATAAATTATAAAGGAATTCCACAGCGACTTTTCTAAAATTTAATTTGGACATAAATCAAAATCTACACGACAAAATCCCGATTTTTCTCTTCCACTAGAAAAATACACTTCACCAGCTCCTAACGTTTCTTGTTTCACAGAAATCCGACTTAAAACGAATCTTGTACATTCAGTTGAAGTTCAAATCGCCAAATCGCGAACTGCCGCGCCATTTCGAGCTCGATTATAATTATATTATAATTTATACGTTCAATCTTCGTTCAAATAATATATTCGTTATCGTAATTCAATTTTAAACTGAATTATATATTTTGAATTCCCCAATTCACACCATATCGCCATTTCAGCCAATTCTGATTATTTCAGAATTAAATATATTATGTAATTATTATTTAAATTAAATATTCACTATTATTTAATTAAACGACCATTAAATTCTCTAAACCATTATTTAAATAGTTAAATAAATTGATTATTATATCGCTGAAAATGCGAGTCATTACATTCTTCCCCACTTAAAATAATTTCGTCCTTGAAATTGCTAAGGTAGAAAACAAACTCTATCGACTGCTTAGAACTTATTTGTTCACTTCTTAAATTCAGTTTCAACTGAACCAATTTAATTTTAATTAAATATTAATTTATTCTTATCAACGAAAATTTTAAAAAATCCTGAAATTTTTCAAACACCCGAAATTTTCGAAAAATTTCGCCAGCACCTCCTTTATACCGGTAAATATGTCAAACCACCACTCGCCTCTCTAGGCCTTCTCCAACCCAAAGAAAATCAAACAGCCAAGCGGCTTGCCAAATCGGTTCATAAATCACCAAACTCATATGAAATATTAACTCGTACCTTTTTGTCAGGCATATCAACTTTATCACTTCCATCTGCTGTTAATTCAGCATATACCACTATCAATCCAATCAAACTCCAATCTGTTTTTATCCACAAATCCAACCTTTCGCTTATACCTAAGTCGAATTCAATTTCAAATCAAAGTTCCCCTCTCGATTTTTAAATTCTTAACTCATCAATCCAATACCATTTCAAATTCAAGTTTTATTCTCGATTCCAAATTTTAACTTGATTATCAGATTACACTTCAAATTCGAATCTCACAAATCCAATTTGTCTCGATATCATTCTAATTCAATTTCAGTTACCACTTAACTGACTTTATTTTAATTCCAATTGGCTTTTACAAATTTCAATTTAATTTGTTTTTAATTCAAACAGTCTTTCCTGGGAGTTTTAAACAGTTTACCATATCAAAATCAAACTTCCCTTTTCAGGATTCAAAACAACTCATTTTCCCAAAACAATTCGAAATCAATATCCTTGGTGGTAATCCGTCACTTACAAACTCGAAAATGAACACTGATAATGCTGCGCAGTCATCATCAGAATTATTTTCCAGCGATCGAAGTGAGTTCAATACTGTATCACTTTTCAAAACCATCTCTAACATTTCCATTTTTGAAATCAATTCAAAATACCATTCCCAATGTTTATAAAACAATTTAAAATCTCCCAGGATTTTAAAATACTCATATATTTAATTCAAATCCATTTACAAATACTTTTCCAACTTCCCATAGTTTTAACTTCAATTCTGATTTAAATTCATATTTAATTCATTTCGATTTCATATATTTCACATATATGAATTCTGATCGATTATTTACATAACCGTTTCACTTTTCATAATCTTACTCGATTACAATTATAACCAATATAAATCCTTTATATCAAAATACAGTTTGGGTAAAATTATTTCGCTTACCCTTTTTTCAAAACATACCATGACGGTTCATCGTATTCCAGCGTTTAGAAGCTCCTACCAAAACATTGGATCAAACTGATCGACTAGAACACATAAACAACTCAACCAATAAATCTCCACAATATAAAACAATTTTATATTGAATAACAAATACGCTCTCGTATACATACAATCAAACTCAATCTAGGGTATTACTAACCCCATCTCTACTGAGTCACGCCACAGAGCCAAGGTAATTCACTTAACCTGGCTCTGATACCAACTGTAGTGACCCGAAAATCCGGTAGAATTTGAGCTGACTAAATAACACGAGTCCAACCCAAATTGCACTGGAAACCAGGAAACTAATAGAAAGAAGGTAGAGGGTGATGAAAGATAAGATAGAAACTTAGAATAGAATAAGAAGAAGAACACAACATCAGAGTAACACGAACCTCACAGCGGAACGAATAACATATAATATATGTAACATAACTTTGAAATATAAATCTGTACTTGAATATACATCATTATCAAAGTACAGCACTTACAACACAGCGGAATAACAATAGCTATATATAATCCTGAAGCCACCTGCCCCATCTCTTCAAGTATCTGTAAATCCTGACTACTTGACTGCCCGTACAAAATTGGGAATCCAAGAGTTTAGGGAAAACAATACAAAATAAACTCCGGGCCAGTCATGGGACTAGTGTGAGAAAAACAGTTTAAATTGGTTGGAACAAGTAAACGATATCTCATAAGACCAAACCGTATAACGGAACGGGTTTTTCTCTTATGAGAATCCAAAATATCTTTATATCAAAACCCTTTTTATTTTATAATAATGTCTATCAACCAGAATATAATAATCATCTAGCAGAAACGCTTTCATCTCACGTTCTACATATATAGTATATAGTCAAAACCGCAAGCACGTATTGGGTAATGGATTTCCAACTATGACAAGGTATGGAACCACCTTTCGCTAGTGTACCTCTAAAGAGGAATACACTGGGTTCAACAAGAACATCTTGCAACCCGGCCACACACGATCGACCACTCATTTCGCTTGAGTGTATTAAATGTATATCACCAACGGTTGGGATCAGCAACCGTTTCCCGAATGGGACAACATCAACAATAGATTTTTAGAAGTAAATGAAACTCTAGATCAGGTGATTATACACCCTAATAGGTGCGACCTACATAGCCATGTTGCCTACCTGATTTCTATCATTTACCGGATGTGAGGCTAGAAGCTACGCTTATCTTTTATATGTCACATCTTCATTCACTTAGAATGTCACATCGTCATACCCGCCAAATCACAAATTGACTTATCCAAAAATACCACGGGTATAAAGCTAAGAGAAACGAATTCCTCCGCCACCAACGTAAATACGTTTGAAATGATCAACTTATGTGATCTACCAGATATACTCTTTCAGACCTTCGTCCATACAAGTTGTCCTGGGACTGGACAAACCGAAGGCACTATTCAGTATATCCATCTTAGGCACTGTTATCTAAGATTTATACAACAGCCCTAGCAGTTTACTCCGTCTTCAATTATCTTTGGCATATATGATTCGCAACGCTTATGCCAATACAGAGTGGTTCTTTGGATAATAATCCAATCGGTCTCTCCATATTAACAACGTTAAAGTGGTCAAAACTTTGATAGTTTGTGATTTAACTATCAAAGAAAAATACGTGTGCAAACAACGATATTATTTCCAGATGGAAATTATATCGATCAATCATCAATTAACATTTATATCCTTAGTTCATTAATTACTTATCTCCTGTTTCCATATATTCAAAATTCTATTTTTTTTCTATTATCAGAAAACATTTCTGATTCTCGTTTGGAAAACATTTTCCAAAATTCCTTCACTATCAAACCTTACCATTCCTTAGTTAAGAAGGAAGTCAATCAAGTTGGGGTATAATTAACTCTCAGACCTTAACTGAACAACGTTTTAACTTCGAAATAGTCAAAGATTATTTTTTAAACTTTAACAAACTTCCTTACGTAACTTTCGGATTTTATTTACGGATCCATTTCTTTATTGAAAACATTGGTTATAACGATAACGTTATAATACCTACTTTCGAAATATCTAACTTCAATTGTAACTTTTATTCTTTAATGTGAATAAATAAATAAACACCTGATTTGTAAATAAATAAATCTTGATTTAAACACCGAAAAGTATAAGTACTTTCCAGAATTCAATATAATCGAATTCGACGATTAACTCCCTTCGAATAACTAATATCTGATTAACTCACTTCGAATAACTAATATTCAATTACTTTCTTTCGAATACGCTATATTCGATTTAACACCTTTCGATTAACTAATAATCGATAACTCCTTTCGATTAAACTAAAATCGATAATTCCTTTCGATTAAACTATAATCGATAACTCCTTTCGATTAACTAAGAATCGATAACACCTTTCGATTAAACTATAATCGATAACCCCTTTTAACTCGATTCGAAAAACTAATATTCGATAACTCCTTTTAACCCGATTCGAATAACTAATATTCGATAACTCCTTTTAACCCGATTCGAATAACTAATATTCGATAACTCCTTATTCGACCAACTCTAATCGCTTTATTCTAATTCGATTAACTCTATTTAAATTCTCTATTGGTTAATTTTAACTCTAACTGGTTAACTCTAACTGATCAACTCTAACTGGTCAACTCTAACTGATTAACTCTAATTGATTAACTCTGACTGATCAACCCTAACTGATTAACTCTAATTGATCAACTCTGACTGATCATCCCTAACTGATTAACTCTGACTGGTCAACCCTAACTGATTAACTCTGACTGATCAACCTTAACTGATTAACTCTAATTGATTAACTCACTTCGAATAACTCCTATTGAATTAACTCCTTTAATTTATTCCTTTTCTATTTGTTTTCTTAACAGATAACTATTCCCATTTCATTTCTACTTACTTAACCAATAAATAATTCTTTTCTCTTTTCTATTTATTTAACAAATAATTATTTCTTTTATTCTTTCTATTTATTTGACAAATAAATATTTCTTTTATCCTTTCTATTTATTTAACAAATATTTCTTTTATATTTGTTTTGGCAATTTATTCCCTTTTTATTTGTTTTACAAATATCTTCCTTTATATTTAATTTCACAAATAAATTCATTTTCGTTATCCTATTTAATTTCCAAGTAAACATCCCTCATAACATCTTATTTATTTCTAAATAAATGTTCTTCTTTATAAAATCCTTCGATTTTATAAATAATTTCCCATCTTATAAAATCCCTTGATTTTATAAATATTTTCTCTTTAATAAATTTTAACTCATTTTATAAATGAATATCCCTTTTTATAAAATCCTTTGATATTATAAATAGATTTTCTTTTTCATTTTATTTGTAAATGGTTTACAAATATCTCTCTTTCTATTTTATTTGTAATTATTTTACAAATATCCCGCTTTCTGTTTGGTTTACAAATATCTTCCCTTATCCTTGTTTTACAAATAATTTCCTTTATATTTGTTTTACAAACAATTTCCTTTTAATTCCTTTTCACAAATATTTATTTAACAAATAAATATTTCTTTTTATAAAATCTTTTGATTTTATAAATATTTCTTTTCAATATAACATTTGAAAATCTCCTTTACAACATTCCAGTATTTTTCACGGTATTTTAAAATACCAAGTGACCATGATCGATATCGTTCAAACACAGATAAACAACCACATATTTTATATCACATCGTATATTATATATGAAAAACAGTAAAATAAATGTTGAGGAACCCAGTTGGGTCCCTCCAACCTGTTTCCCTGCATCACATATGTTAAACAAGCACGAATATAAATTATTCTGTTAAACAGAATCAATATTCGATTAAAGATTTATATATATATATATATATATATATATATCGTTATCTATGATTTCAATAAATCAATAAATACACAAACAATTCAACCAAACAGTTAACACACAGCAATCAACAGATGATTAACAATTTTAAAATACGTTATAAAAAAATAACTGTTCAGAGTTGGTGAGTTTTACTCACATTGGACGATCATCGTTAATAACGGTAACCATCTCTTGATTCAGATGGACAATTTATTTTGCTATAAATTGTAACAAGCACCAATCCACTCCCAGTCAGTTCCATTGTGATGCTCCCGTCCATACGATCCCGAGGGATCTTGTTTCGTTTGATTTCGTTCACGTATGAATTAGTTAGCTCAATACAAATTTATACATCATTAAATTAAACTAGACTTGACATATACTTTTAAATAGGGCTTAACCTTTGTTTTTATCCTTATGAATCCTTCCCCGTTGTGTATTAAGCCCACTCCCTCATCCATTTTGAACTCTTCCAACCTTTTCTTCACCGAATTGAAGAAATCTGCTCCTTTCACCTGTGTAAACACAACACCGCTCCATCCATTCTTTGTTCATGAACATCTGCACAATTCCATCACCACACAAACTCTTCGACCTCTCGGTAACCTTTTTCTCATCTTCAAACGTGAAACTAAACTTCCTGCACCTCACAACAATCATTCTCAAACCTTCGATCCTTTCACTGCTCCAAAAACGCATGCTCTTCTTCATCACCTAGTACGCACAAGAATAAATGCACGTTACTGCCAAATTTAAAACCAACTTCCCATGACCCACAGTGAACTTCCTTCGGATTAAAACTCCAACTCCGAAATAAACGTTTTGCATTTTCTTCACCATGGTCGGATCTTTGAGCTCCATCATCTCCTCCCTCACTTCAAACAAAAATCACCAATACTTTTCTCCTTCCATCCTTTTCTATCTCATATAAACATTACCAAGCTCGCACTCCATCTCCCCATTTCGACAGAACCCTTCTTCCACGCACCCAAACAAACCGGCGACATCGAACAGGGTGGATTTCATCCAAACTCGCACACCACGTGCTAAACGACCTCACCATCACCAAAACAATACCCAATTTAAGCAATCGCTACTAAATAAGCCCAAACATTTAAACTTAGTTTAGCGCTGTGTAAATAACAGCGAATAAATCAATGTCGAGTTCAACGAACCCCATACTACGTTGAAGAAAAACACTCGGTGAATCTAACTATGAATAGCTTATGATTTTTCCCTCATTTGATTTTTGATTTTTGATTTCAAAATTTCGATCATTTTCTTTGAAGTGGCGGCTTGAACTTTGCTCTGTTGACTTGCGAAAAACTGTAATTAGGTTAGGAAGGGTAAGGCCTTTTTATAGTGTAAGAGTGTTATTTTTATATTCTATTATTAAAATTATTTTTATTGAAACGGTATTTGTACTTGTCTTCTAAAAATTTCTGTGACCACATACAATACCCAAAAATCACGAAAATGACCATGCAGCTATAGTTCTACATTACGGTCCCAACAAAACTGGTTTCGTCGAATTCCGACCTCGTATGCTCACACAACGTACTTTTAAAAGTCAATTTATCGACAGTTTTTCACTTTATAAATCGGTACGGCCACATACTGACTTCAAAAATCATGGAAATTGAAATATAATAATAATTTAACATTGCGTATCCAACAAAATTGGTTTCGTCGAAAACCAAGATCGTTTGCAAAACTGGCTAATTTTAAAGCTCTGAATGACCCATTTAAATATATAAATATATTTAAATATGATTAAATTAAATATAAATAAACTTATATTATCGTATATACTCAAAGTGGAATACCATACAGCTCCGGAATAATCCTATATGGATTTCTAACTCGATATTTCATCATCAGAGTTATATCGATATTCGATTTATATTTAAATCCTTTTATAAATCGTTATAAATTATAAAGGAATTCCACAGCGACTTTTCTAAAATTTGATTTGGACATAAATCAAAATCTACATGACAAAATCCCATTTTTTCTCTTCCACTAGAAAAATACACTTCACCAGCTCCTAACCTTTCTTGTTTCATAGAAATCCGACTTAAAACGAATCCTGTACATTCAGTTGAAGTTCAAATCGCCAAATCGCGAACTGCCGCGCCATTTCGAGCTCGATTATAATTATATTATAATCTATACATTCAACCTTCGTTCAAATAATATATTCGTTATCGTAATTCAATTTTAAATTGAATTATATATTTTGAATTCCCCAATTCACACCATATCGCCATTTCAGCCAATTCTGATTATTTCAGAATTAAATATATTATGTAATTATTATTTAAATTAAATATTCACTATTATTTATTTAAACGACCATTAAATTCTCTAAACCATTATTTAAATAATTAAATAAATTAATTATTATATCACTGAAAATGCGGGTCATTACAATGATAAAATGAATTAGGTCAGAACGATACTCATATCGAATACAACCAGATGGTAAAAATAACTAAAATAAAGCAGCTTAAATAAATCAAACATTTCATGACATTTATCATATGTAAATCAATATGATAAAATAAACCGAGTCAAAATACCACATATAAACCAATATGATACTCATGATAAGTCAAACCAGAGTATCACACATAAATCAATGCGATGCTCTTAACAAATATTATATATAAATCAAAACAGAGTATCACATATAAATCAATATGCAATAAATATCTTATGATAATTAATCAAGCAGTAAAATCTTCATGGCTTTTGTCGTTTGTCAATCAAATCAGAGTATAAATCAATATAACAATTATCATATATAAATCAATATTATAATATAAACCAAATCAGAGTAACATATATAAATCAATGCGATACCCATAACAATTATCATATATAAATCAATATGATAAATATAATTAAATCAGAATATCATATATAAATCAATACGATACCCATAACAATTATCATATATAAATAAATATTATAATATAATCAAATCAAAGTATCATATATATAAATCAATACGATACCCATAACAATTATCATATATAAATCAATATGATAATATAATTAAATCAGAGTATCATATATAAATCAATACGATACCCATAACAATTGTCATATATAAATCAATATGATAATATAATCAAATCAGAGTATCATATATAAATCAATACGATACCCATAACAATTATCATATATAGATCAATATGTTAAATATAATCAAATCAGAGTATCATATATAAATTGATACGATACCCATAACAATTATCATATATAAATCAATATGGTAATATAATCAAATCAAAGTATCATATATAAATCAATACGATACCCATAACAATTATCATATATAAATCAATATGATAATATAATCAAATCAGAGTATCATATATAAATCAATACGATACCCATAATAATTATCATATATAAATCAATATGATAATATAATCAAATCAGAGTATAAATCAATATAACAATTATCATATATAAATCAATATGATAATATAAACCAAATTAGAGTATGATGTATAAATCAATGCGATACCCATAACAATTATCATATACAAATCAATATGATAAATATAATCAAATCAGGGTATCATATATAAATTAATACGATACCCATAACAATTATCATACATAAATCAATATGATAATATCATATATAAATCAATATGATACCCATAACAATTATCATACATAAATCAATATGATAATATAATCAAATCAGAGTATCATATATAAATCAATACGATACTCATAACAATTATCATATATAAATCAATATGATAATATAATCAAATCAGAGTATCATATATAAATAAATACGATGCCCATAACAATTGTCATATATAAATCAATATGATAAATATAATCAAATCATAGTATCATATATAAATCAATACGATTTGCGTAACAATTATCATATATAAATCAATATGATAATATAATCAAATCAAAGTATCATATATAAATCAATACGATACCCATAATAATTATCATATATAAATCAATATGATAATATAAACAAATCAGAGTATCATATATAAATCAGTACGATATCCATAACAATTTTCGTATATAAATCAATATGATATTATAATAAAATCAGAGTATCATATATAAATCAATATGATAATGTAATCAAATCAGGGTATCATATATAAATCAATACGATACTCATAACAATTATCATATATAAATCAATACGATAATATAAAATTAATCAATTATAATAACGTAATAAAATATTAGGGGATTATGGGATAAATATAACTTGACTCATAACATACCAATTAAACAGACGCTAATAGTGTAAAATCACAGTGGTAGAGCTCGAGCGCGCATTGAGACATCAGCACCGTATTCAACTCATAGCACCATAACACACTTGGCGATCAACCCAGGATAACCAAGACGGTCTAAGGCGAAGGCCATAAGCTACCCGTTCACGACACTACACATGAGACCCCTACGCCTCCATCTAATGTAGTCTGTGACCTACCGATCGGGAATCCCGGTCAAAACAACTTAATTGCCCAATGTAGCAGACCGTTGACCTTTGGTGGTAGATGGGCTAAATTTAAAACCACCAATTTAGGTAGCGATCCTGAATTAGTTCGACCAAGATGGAGTTTTGGTCCATTGGTACAACAGAGTCCAATCTATCCCAATCCCAAAAACAAAATCATTTTTTAAAATTTTATAATAAATATGCCATGAAGTTCAAAGTTTTTATAATGTCAAAACACTTTAAAAACTTAACCACTCGAAGAAATAAATTATCACATTTAAGGAAAAATGGTAATCACAACCCAAATTAAACAAGACAAAACTGATATTCGACTTTATCATATATAAAAATAATATGATAAAATAAATCAAGTCAGAGTATCATATATAAATCAATACGATACTCATAATAAATATAAAACAATATGAAAAAATAAATCAAATTGCACTAGTTGTGATATAGGACAAAAAGTATCGTCATACTAATGATATAAAAGCATGTCAACTTAGAAAACACTTCAATTCTGTATTAAAAGTGTATTTTCAAACAGTAATTATTCAAATACAACTCATGCTCCCATATCGCATTATGTTACAAGTATATTTCACAATTGAGAATACAAAAACAACCGCATATTCCGTATGAGAAGTTAAGAGAGTAATCAGAAAAGTATTACCAAATGTCCCATACCATTTGGTAGTACTAAAAAATTTAAACAAAATCCTTATCATACGGAATTTCACACAATCTCGATGAAAGTTGTGTTTAATTCACCATATATATGTCAAAGTATTTACAAAATTTAAATGATCAAAAGAAAATAATTAGTTTATACTTAGTTGTTTTATTATTTATCATCGTCGTTACTCTTGCTTTATTTCCAACAACTAAACATTATGTTAAAGTGATTAATACCGACTCCAATCCAATCAGATTTCAAAACCGATTTAGTTCTTATTACGTCAACCGTTCTCGAACAGTGTTCGAATTCCGCTTTGTCAAGTTTCTACGTATTTTTCAAAAGCCCATGCTTATTACCCATCTTGATTTTTAACCAAAATCTCCTTTTAAAATAACTTCTACATTTTTCCTTGAGTGTAAACCTTGGAATTTCTTGTCGCAAAGGGCTTTTGAGTAAAGATTCCAAAAAAGGAAACTTATTTTTCTAAAATATTTTCCTCAATATATTAATTATAATTCATTCATTATTATTATTATAACCTTCTAAAATCTCATCAAAATATTTTATTCTCCCTCATCAATGCTCTCTCTCTCTCTAAGGCGATTCTAGTATCAATTCCACTCATTCTAGTGTATTTCCACCCCATCTCTAATGAGTTTTTAAACCCAATAAGCCAAGTGTTATATAAACCATGGCTCTTATACCAAATGTAACAACCTACCATTTTGACTTCCCCAAATAGGTGATTAGACCAACTCGAAGCGTTCAAAATGACGGATTGTTATTGGCTTACAGGGTTTAAAAATGGAATTTAACACAAAATCACAAACACAGAAGACAACAGTATCTCACAAAACGAATTATATATATGATAATTTACCGGAATTTACAAAAATTAAAGTAGCGGAAAATATAAAATATATACAAAAGTTTATTTTAATAAATTACAGCTTATGTTGAGCTTGCCCGCGTATGCATCTTCATGTGCATCCTTCTTTTACTAGCTAAAACTTCGAATCTGCAACACTCGTAAATGACCCGAGCGTTCCATGCAAAACATAAAACACTGGAGTTAGGATTAATCTTTGTTCAAGTAAATCAACGTCAATAGTGTACGGAAGTATAACAATTAAATTAAATGAGAAATTATGAACTTCCAGTACCAAAAATGTCTGAGAGAAACTAACGAATAAGATTTACCAAAGGTTGAAGCAACATGAAACAAACAAATCAAGTTAGCATGAATATGGTTTCAAGCCAATAGGGTGATCTGAGGTAGGACACTTGCGTATCATGGACATAATATATAAAATTGTCACAGCAAGATTCTGAACTACAAGGAATTCAAGAGTATTTTTATAGGTTATTAATAACATGCAACCAATCACTTTAGATTTGTAATTATGTTAATCATACACTAGGCTTTTAATTAAGACAAACTGGCAAAATGTCGTTTCGTGACACGGTGCTACCTTGTGCAAGACAAACATACAATGACATCATATATACAAATACAATAATATATATTTTTATTCAAATTTCTACTCTCTCATACAACCCAAATCAATCACCGTTGAAATTTGTACTTCACTCTATTCGCAAAAGCTCCTCGCAAAGAAGCGCTTCCTTTACAACAAATACCACTTAAATATTTTGAACTACAGATGTAAATTGCGTATTTGTTTCAAAAGGTGACACTCTTTGCGAATATTCATCCTTAAGTGCATTAACATCAGCTTCAAAATTTTATTTTACTATCCTTTCAAGTTAAGCATTAATATCCATATAGGCCTGCCTGTTTGGATCTGCTAATTATATGACTTACGTAGAATGAATGTGATGAACAAATGGGAAAAATAAATATAATATCGTGTATTAACATTCTATGGCTTATAAATAGGAGCAATAAAAGTTTCCCAGCTAATGTACTGATTAACAAATATGAAGAATAAACATAACCTTTATTCCAAAAATAAAAGAAAACTAGAGAATGGAGATGATCAAAATTAATAATGCAATTTTGTATGCCTAATTTTTACTTCGTCATGCTAGGAAAAGTGATAGCCTCTATATTAAAAGCACTAGCATGAAAACCACCTAACAATAAACATCACATATCTCACCGTCTAAAAAGTAACCAAATATAGAAACAAAGTCCAAGCCTTTTGGTCGTATGGTTTTGTTGTAAGGTACTGCAAAGCTTTAACTAAAATCATTAGCTAACGCAAGTGGAATATATGTCAGATATATATATATATATATATATATATATTGGAATCCATCCTAGCAAACCGTTAATAATTTGAACAAAACTTTTCTAAAGCGTTACCTTCACAGTTTGCAATATTGTGTTACTGGTTCACGAACACTAATATATCCACGAAGGACACATTTTGCCCCATTATCCCGCTGTTAACTACCATAATTCATTTTGTCCAAACAAACAGTGAAATCTATGTTATTCATTCACTAAAATAATAAAGAAGTCAATTTTCTTTATTTTCAACAAAATATACATTCAAGAAAAGAGCAAAATCAACTAAATTGAAAACAGTTGACAAATTCAAATTTATAGCAGTAACCATATTGACAGAAATTCATAGTAGCATATCAAAGAAGCAACCATATTGATAAGTCATGACAGCATGGCCAGATAACATGCACGTCCACTATACCAGGGTTGACTGGGTATACGGACACATATTAATAAACTAACCATAATTTAAACATACTCCTGTATTTACTTCCAAAAGGCATAGGAGTATAACTCAAAATTACAACATGCATATTATGCATTAAAGGGAACGCTCTAAGTCACACTCAAACTAGCAGGATGTAGACTTAGGATTAGAACATTCCCAGCAGAAAATCAAATTTGGTGCATGAATAGCCAATTTTGAGCGGTGATCCCCCCCACTGTTCCAGCAGTCGGTGGGGGATGCTGCATATTCTTTTTATAATTAAACACTAAACGGTTTTCTGAAAACCGTTTAGTCACTAAACGGTTTTCAGAAAACCGTTTAGTACAGTGAAAAAATAAATAGCGCAAGCTTCTATTCATAGAGACATTATTCTCTGCAAACAAAAGCCATGGTTTCCATCAAAACCCCCAAAATATCAAAACCCTAATCTAAAAATTCTTTGAAAAACAAAGGATTTTTGCTACAATTTCAACCAAATCAATATCTACTCTTTCTCATCACTTTAGCACCATCAATTTCATCATTCTCCACTTAAACCCATCATATTTGGCATTTTTGTTAGTTTAGCAAATTAGTTGAATTGGTTGATGATGGAAGAGGAAATCATTGAAGGCACTAGTGCCACGAGTGGGTTACGTAGGAGAAAAGTTTTGCGAAAAGATCGAAAAACGATTGAAAGCGAAGAATGTGGCTATGGAGCAAGGAAGGAGACAACTATTGATCCGACATTTCCATTCATGTCTATCACGAGTCTACAAGGAGTTAAACATATCTACAACAGTGGAAAAGAGCTTATGGTATTTTTTTGTTTCAAAGTGTTTTAACTAAAATTATTCGATATGAAAAGATTATGTAACTAATTTATTTTTATAACTAGAATCGCGAAAAGATGAGATGTCATGGAGCATTTACGATAATGTTGAAATGGTGGAAGAAAGTTAAAGTGTTTCCTCAAGTTCGAGAGCCGATAGTGAGTATATTTGGAAAATTTATGGAAATTGAATTGAAAAACTCTGACAATAGATGCATACATGCTATTGTTGAGCGTTGGTGGCCGACTAAACATAACTTTTTATTTCCTAGTACGGAGATCGGGTTCACACCGTTAGATTTTACCATGCTGACATCCATTCCCGTGGGAATGAATAATCTAATGATACTATATGATGAGAGTTGGGGGCAATTTGAAAATGCAAAGCAACTATTGCAACTTCTTGAGGAGAAATATATTAAGGTAGGAAATGTTGATTTATCGCATCTTGTGAAGTAGTTTCATGACGACTATCTTGAGGCCAATGATAACAAAAGTCATATTGCCCACATTTTTATTTTGTATATGATGGGTACTTTATTTTTTACGACAACAAATGACACTATTAGCCTGGGATATTTGGTGGTCGTATTTGATTTATGCTTAGCGGAACATTTCGATTGGGGTTCGGCGATTATGGGTTACCTGTACCAGAGTTTGGATGTTGCTGTAACGAAGGGAGTGCAAGGCATATAAATGGTTTCATTGAGCTACAGCAGGTATGGTGAGCTGTAGTAAGCAAAGTTTTCTATGTCTCAGTGGTTTTTTCTACTATTTAATATTGCATCTTTTTGTTTAGCAGTACTGTTTTTTTGAGTACATAACGGTGTGCGGATATATTATCAAAGAAGAGGTGAAGCAAGCTTCATATCCGGGATTGAGAGCTTGGGAGAAAAAAATAGGCTCATCATGCATGATACTTCGGCTTATTTGTTCTCTAGCACACGGTATCATATTGATCATCGCCACGCAGCGCATAGAAATTGGAATCTGTAGCAAAATTTAGTCGCATTCGCTTATGCAGAGGTTGTCCATGCACGCAACCTATCAATGAAATGATTGCCTTTGATTATTCCACCCGGTTGTTTTTATGAGATGTATTTAGGAGAGAGGTGTATGCGGCAGCTGATAGGCTGGGCGACTATTCCCATTGATCCTCCCGCGCACAAGACATGCAAGATGACGTATTCTACATATGCGGAGTTGCAGCAAGCCTTATACCAAGATGATTGTCAACAGTATACATATAAAGAGCCAGACATGGACTACAACACGTAATGGCGGGCAGTGGGCAGAGATGTTGGTCCATTACTAGTTGCTTCAGTCTGTATCGATAATATGGATTTTTTTCAGACCTTCTTCTTTGAAGGCAGGAATTGAAGCCTCAATCGTCACGTCTTCAGAGGTTAATTATGCATCTCAGTTTTACCAACAACCACAGCAAAGTGATTGGGCAGAGGATCCTGGATGGAACTTGCAGTGGATAGGACATAAGTCGTGTCCCATTCCTCATTTGATGGATATACAACCGGTTCCATCCGATTACACTGTTGATAGCCTATAGGAAATGAATATGGGAATGCGACAATCAGCTCTTGAATAGTCGAAGTATTATGAAGAGGGCTTGAACAGGATTAACACAGTTGCAGACATGTTTGTAAGTTATCGATTTAATTTTTATGATACATGTTTGTTTTTCATTATTGCTAAGAACATAGAATCCCTGGTATTATTTATATAACGATATTGTGTTTGTTTTTAAATTTTGCGCAGAACATGGAGATTTTTAGGGAACCTGTGCTGGGTATGGCGTCTAAACGGTCAGATCGAACAAAAGGCAGGAAAAAAAGAAAAACTCGTGTACAGATGGAAGAGGAGGAGGAAGAAGATGACGAGGGTGATGAGCAGGGTGATAAGGAAGATGAGGAGGGTGATGAGGAAGATGACGATGGTGATGAGGAGGGTGATGACGAGGATGATGATGATAACGATAGCGATGAAGGTAGTCAATCCAGTGATGTACGTACTAATCAATATGGTGTTAGGCTTAGATATCCAACCTCATCATCGTCGATGCCGAGTACTTGTTAGTTTAACTCCATATGCAATTGTTACTTGTGAACATATAAATATTTATTTAGTTCTAAGTTTATTAAAGTTCACATATAACATAGTGTTTATGTATGTTCAGGCAAGAGTTTGGACAAAGGTAAGCAGAAGAGAAGTGGTTTAGTCAGTAAGGTGAAATCTCTATTTAAGGAAAAGGAAAGAAGAAAGGAAGTGGAATTTACATTCCAGGCATTGAGGACATTCACTGAAGTTCGAAGAGATGTTTGTATGAATTTTTAGGTGCTAACGTTAATGTAATGGTTTGTTAGTTTAATGGTAATGTAACATTGTTATGTGTATTGTTAGGTGCTAATGGTAATGTAATATTTTGTTGTTGTTATGCGTATTGTCAGGTGCTAATGGTAATGTAATTTTGTTTGTTAGGTGCTAATGGTAATGCAATGTTTTGTTTTTTCATGCCATGTTATATATTGTTATTGTTTTGTGTACTGCTATGTTGTTTAATATTTTGCATTACATTACTGAGAAGCTTACAACAACGACGATAACAACATTAGGAAATGTAAACTACAATTATATGAACTACAACAACTAAACACACGAACATCAAATTCAATGTAAAATAAAAACATTAAGATAGTTTCCACGTACACCTACCACGGACGTGGGAAAAATCCAGCTCTAGCTGCATCAGCAACATCCTTGTTCAAGCATCTTTTTTCGGCTTGCGCTTCCAGTGCATACCAAACTCCACATTCACACATCGGAGGGTCAATCCACTGCATAAAGTAATAACAATCAATTTCGTCAGGAAAAATCTTGTGGTCCTCGTAGGCTTCACAACCGGAAAATCGATGACCAGCATTTTTAACGGTTTTCGAAACAACCATGACCGATTTTTCTCCACAACAGCAAATAGGGTTGGATCCACTCGGACGTAGTGGCTGGACAACGCGCTCTTCAACTACCCTTTCTTTTCTAGGTCGTTGATTTGCTACCGCTTCATTAACATGTTCCCATTTGTCCATGGTGGAGCCTACACTTTCATTTTCGTGTTTCGACATGATGAAAGAGGATGGAGGAGGTGGCTTTGGAGAATCCGCTATATATAGAAAAAAAACTGGGTCGTCCGCACCCACATACAACTTTGACGTATGAATAAATGGTGAGTGATGGGTCTATGAGCTTACAGAGCATAAACCTAGGATGTATATATAAATGTACACTGATTATACTGAGTAGTCCTATCACTGCTCTAGTGTTGTAATTTTACAGTGTTCCTATCACTTTAGTGCTCTAGTGCCACAGTATTACAGTGTTCCTGAGTAGTCATATCGCTTTAGAGGTGGATCGTATCGCTATAGTGCTCTATTGCTACATATGTTAAGGTGTAAAGAATCACTATAGGAGACATTTTCTGAACTGAGCCCACTGACTTGTCATATCACTTTAGTTTAATGGGTCGTCACATGTACACTACTTTAACGCACTGACTTGTCATATCACTTTAGTTTAAGGGGTCATCACATGTCCACTGCTATAACCCACTGACTTGTTATATCACTTTAGTTTAAGGGGTCATCACATGTCCACTGCTATAACCCTGCATTGACTAGGGTAAGGTTGCTCCATCAAATTTGTTGTATGTTTACTCCACATATTGCCCCTATAAATATTTATGGTTACTACATTTTAGTTATCTGGAACCAAAATTTTCATCAACATAAAAAATGTCTTCATGGTCCTTGCCCTCGTCAATGGATTCGAACTATGATCAAAACTTTCCTGAACGTCCGCCTTCAAGTCCAAGAATAGATATTGATTAGAATATCGAATACCAAGAGCAGCACTACGAGGACTTGCGTCGTGACTACCCGGAGCTAGCCCGCCTGACGATTCATCCACCAATTGATCATGTTCCAGATGTAGGTCATCAAGTAGTCCAAACTGTAAATGAAGAACACTTATAAGCGGCTACAGTCCCTCATCCTCTGACTATTGAAGTGATAGATCAATTCTCGATAGTTCGACCTCCATACGAACAAGAGGTATGACGAGTTTCAGTTAACCAGTCTCCTAACGAGCAGAAGGTTAACTCCTATCCCGTTTGTTGCCACTGTGGTTATGCGGTGGAGGTAGTAGTCCGGGCGGACAGAGAGAATATTGGTCGTAGGATTTAGTTATGCTCGCTATGGCCTAACGGATGCAATTATTTGAGTAGATAGACGACCGTTTATGTCCAAGGGCTATTTCTTATGCCAACGAGTTAGAACAAGCGATTAGGTGATTTCGAACCTCTTTATAATCCCTTTAGATTGAGCGTAATAATTAATGTGATTGCGTACTGAATTTCCTAGTTTAACATCTCTTGTATGCTATATTTTAGTGGCTAGTATGTAGTTATTTCTCTTGTATCCTACGTTTAGCTAGTGATGTTATAATGAACATCTGTTGTATCAACTGCCGACTATCAAACTAGAAAGGTATAAAGTGCTTAAGGAAAAAAAGATTTAAATAGTTAATTATGCGTATATAAGTTTAAATACATGGCAAAAATAAAAAAATAGTTCAGGTAATTCTTTGATGTAAAAGTAAATTTTAAAATTTAAAAACAAAAATCAAAGTTACAACTATAATTTTAAAACTATAAAAAATAAGTAACCTAATGTTAAGATAAAAAACAAATTTACAAACTTAAACAGAATTAACAAATTTGAAAAGTATATTCCAAACTTCAAAAATCAATGTAATTAAAAATAAGAAACAATTTTACGAACTTAAAAGCATTAAAACAAATTTTAAAAAATAACTACAAACTTTAGATAATTAAATAATTTAAAAATAGGAACAAATTTAAAAGCTTAAAATGTTTAACAAATTCAAAAATACAAAACTCATTTGACGGATGTGCATTTAGGCTTGAAAGATTTAAAGTGCTTAAGGATGTGCATTTAAACACAATGGACCATATATTATAAACGGTTTTCACAAAACTATTACCTGTCGCCGCTCCAAATGGAAATGGCGAGCGTCGCCATTTCAAAACCCTCCCCACACCGCTCGCACCTCTACTGGAGAGCGTGAAATCCGCTTTCCCTCCCCTTTTCCACCCATCCTCAAACTGCTGGGAATGCTCTTAGCAAAGGAAAAAATGTTTCTTTTTTTTGGAGCAAATCATATATGTGTAATTGTAAACTACTGCTTCACAAAAAGGGTGCAGCACAGTCCAACAGATCCAAAACCATCCACAACAACCAGAAATCAGCAACTACCCAGTCGCTTAATTTAGTTCAGATCAGTGTTGAGATGCTTGAACAAAGAGAAACCATGAACAAAATACTCACCTCGCATGGTCGACGAAGGGTAGGCAGCAGCCATGGACCGGCTTCGAGGAGGAAATACGGAAGCTCCAGGTGCTGCAGTCATTCGTAGTTCACCACGGGGTGGAGGCAACTGCGGCAGCAACCAATAGTCGAACTGGCGTGGTGTCAATAGAAGTCGAACACATCGGCTTTAGCTTGCCCATGGAGGAAAAAACAGTATTAGGGTTTGGTGAACAAGGGCGGTGGCGCAGTCCTCAATGCGAGAAGATGGCGCGAGGTGGTTTGGTGCTTTAGGCGACTTCCTTACTGGGGGAAAGCGGCTTTGGCCTGAGGCGACACATTGTCTGATGGCGGCTCCTACTATAGACGAGGGTAAGATGGACGGTTTACGAAGTACGATGAAGTTTTTCAGTGTGAGGAGGAGGGCGATGGCCATTATTTAATTTTTGGGGAAAACAGAAAAATTTTGGGTGAAAAATTCGGTAGAAAAGTGTGTACCCCCAAAATGAAGAGGCCCCCCAAAAATATAAGGAGCGGTAGAAATTTCTAGATAATGGACAACGCGTTATCATTCTTCCACTCAAATTGAATAAATGTAAAAATATCTTAACCCCCAAATACCAAGTGGAAACAACCACCAAAATAAAATGTTTCCCAAGAGTATATGCCCCTTTTTGAATCTATGTAAACATACCATTATATTCTAGAAAGCATACTAGTGTATTCAAGAGACTTCTAAGTTAATACTTAAATGGATTAAAAATTAAATTCAAATCTAAAATGAAACAAGTTATGAATACATCTCATGTTAAAATCAAAATATATAACTTCCTTCATAAACAATATTTCAAATTAAAAACATTGGATTTAAATTCTCAAAAATTAATTTATATTTCAAATTTATAATTTCTCAACAATATATTTAAATCAGTTTTAAAATATTAATGCCGTAAAAATCTAACAAAACAAATTTAAGGTCACACTTACAAAATGATTCAGAATAGAACTGAAAATAAACTAAATTTCAAAATCGTAATCAAATATCAAATACATTTTCTAGACTAAATTAAATTACAAGATCTGTATTTTTAAGTTGTATTCTATAAATAATAACAAATTACTTAATGACATAAGTATCGCTTATCTTCCAAACTTTGACAAACGTTAATACTGCTTTCAACGTTGACCCGTGGGCGGAGCACGGGCTCAAACTAGTATTTGTTAATAACGTTAACTTTGGCGGAATGTTTACACTGAGGTTACAAAAGCATTTTCATTTTTTAAAGTAAATTCTACGTTCAAAAGATGGATCGACGTCCAAATCCCAAATATACACATTTGATTTCAACGTCTAAATCGTAATTTAAATAATTTTAAACGCCAAAATTTTAAGAGCTATTACAACCCGCTTCCAAAACTCCGGGTTGTTACAAATTGGATACCCCGTATATATGTATATGTGTGTGTGTGTATATATATATATGTAAATATATTGGTAATAAATTCCCAATTCCATGCCATGGGCCAAAGCCAAATTCACTAGTAAAACCAGAAACACCGACATACATGCATATGTGTACGTATACATATATAGTGTGCATAAATATACAACAAACAAGCATCACAAATTTTCCGCAAGTGGGAAACAGGCAAACAATGACAAGCCCAAGATACACCACTCAATACATATATACACATTCACGGGTATGTATATACATATATAAAGTTTGTGTGTGTACGAGGATGTATATCACAAAACAAGGTTTGTCAATAAATTTCAGTTTCAGCTGCTATAGGAAAAGCCAGGAATCACACAAGTAAACCTCAACCCTGGTCATACTATTATATTTTATTTATATTGAAATCAACTTACTTGAAACTAAAATTAATCGTGAGCTAAGAACTCACCATACGGTCGTGTTAATCCTAGACAAGGCAGCATTTGCTTTGACATTGCTAATGATGGTTGTGACTTCTGAGTTGCCCATGCGAGCTTGGGAGGCAGCACCTCATAGAGATGAGTTGCCGAGATCTGTAAAGCGAACGCTGGTGGCTTCGATTATCTAGTGCGGTTGAGCTTGCATGGTTCAGGTGGCGATTTGAGGAAGAGGCAGAGCGATGGCTAAGGGTGGAGGGACGACGAAGCATGCGCACGTTAGCTGCTTCAATATAAGGAGCAAGGCCATGGATTTTCGATTCGAATTGGTGAAGGTTTTGGTTTTTATTTGGGGAAAAAGAATGATTTTTAGGTGAAGGAGATGGAACAAACAACTTGATTTCTAGAAGAAATGATGTTGAGGATAAGAACGAAGTCATTTCAATAGATTAGGGTAGTTGTGCGTTTTTCAGACGTAGATCTGCACGATTTATACCGAGGTAGGTTTTATTCAGTTTAATTTAATATTTAAATGTACCGTAAATTATTGTTGAATGCCCAATATTCGTACTACCAACACACTCCCAAATACGATGAAAATTATACGTACCTCTCGTCTTCGCATTTTTAATCTAACAAAATTATTTTGGTGTAATCTGACTCCGTTTGTATACGATGTTATTTATTTTTAAATTATTTATTGGTTCACCGTTTGTTCACAAAACAACTCCGTTCGATTCCAAATTTGAAACTTTAAGTTCAATCCCTTTATACATACGAATACACACCTTCCGACCAATTTCTCATATATTTCAACAAATAAAATTTCCACTTTATTTAACAATAACTACGTTATTTTTAAGTTCAATCAGTTATATTTTCCAATCGAATTTCAAATCCAATTTAAATGTCCAACCAAATTCAATTCAAATATTCAACAATAATATTTGATTCCTAACCAACCATATCTAAATTAAATATTAATTTAAATTCATACTGAAACCATATATTTGATTTTTAATTTCTAACCGAGTATCTATATAAAAATTGATTATTCATAGTTAAACCTTTAATTAATTTCATATTCTTGTTGTTGAAATTTCTAGGACGTTACAAAGCCGCTTTATATTAAGTTTCATTTTTGTGACGCCTCCCTAATTTTCACTATAAATTATCCACGTCAGCAACGACATAATTGACATTGCATGGCAGGTCCGACGTCTGACTCGAGGCCGATATCGCATGCACTAGGTTGTTAGGCGTCTAATTCTTCTTATCGGATGTCTAGCTAGGCTATCAGATTTAACAGAACCATGCAACCAAATGCCTGGTTCTTCAATTAGACGTCTAAACAAACTATCAATTTGCGCTTTCTTCTAGAACTAGGATGGAGGACTCTTTTTCGTGTTTTCTATGCTTACTCTTGTGCATTTTCTATCTTCAACCCATATCTTGATCATCCATGCTTTGATTCGCGAACAATTTTCACTTGTACCAAGCTATTCTAGGCCATTTTAATTTATCCATGTAGTTTCGCTAAAAAATAACACTCTACATCGACATAATATCTATTTCCATACTCCAACAATCAATGGCACCAAATGACTACCACATCTAACTTCGGCCAATTAAAACCTGAATACTTTTATAATGAGCTCGAACACAACCATTGCCTATTACACTCCACCAAATACTCCTGCAAAGCCATTGGTCCTTAACGAAATTTTGAAAGAATCCAAATCTAAAATTGTCTCACTAAAAGAAAACGTATTTAGGAGTGTAAATAAGTGCGTACCAAGATGACTGGACTAAAACTATTGTCAATACTCTTCATTATCTAAAACTAATCACTTACTCCAACCGTGCCACCTCATGGCATCTTACACTTCAACAAGCGAATCAAGTTCAATCAATGCTTTAACTTCCAAAACGACAATGTTTTAGTGAACATATGCAACGCATTATCCATTTTGCACACTTGCCAAAGATATATTAGCTTATTTTCCTTCATAGCTGCTAAGAATGACTCTCTCACATCAATGTCCTCATTTCATGAGCTAAAACCCAAGTTATCCGCCAAATAAATAACATTTTGCTATCATAACAACCATCGATACTCTTATATTCGAATGTCAAGTCACATAACAATCACTTGAATAAAATTTCTTTCTTTCTCGCTTCCACCTTGGTCATCAACGTCCTCCTTTCTAGTGGATAAAACAACTATGGTTTGTAATTTTGATCTCCAACTAATTTCCGTACCGCTAAGCGTGAAGATATATCCAAAATTTGATTTCCTTTAATCCATATCGTTGGCATAGCCCAAATCACAATAACCTACCAACTTTTATTCCATCACTACCGTAAAAAGCAGGATCTTGAGAGGATGTACGTCGGTGTCTCTAAATAGCCTTCATGGCTTCCCAATGCGGTTTTTTGGATTAGTCATGTACTAACTAGGCATCCCAATGTCATTTGCAATATCGTGTCTTGCAAACACCATTACATACGTTTAACCTCCAACCACACTTACATATGAAACATTTACTATATGAGCCTTGTCTTTCTCTTAGATAGGCGAACCCTTACTCAAAATCTTCATATGAAAAGATAATGGTGTGTTTAATGCCTTTGCATTCTCCATGCAAAAAAACCAAAGCACTTTTCAATAAATCTCTTTTGACTCGGTTTCAATATAAAACGCTTATGATTCCTATCTACCTCCATGCCCAATATTTTCCATGGTTTTCCAAGACAATTCATTTCGAATTTAAAAGCATGTTTAACCTATTAGTTTAGTTTTGTCTTTAGAAGCAATGAGCACAGCGTTCATGTACAAGAGAAAATAGACGCGATAATTATTTTCTATCCCCTTGAAATACACATATTCACTCTAATGCTTCTATCAAAACCTTTATCAAGCATAAAATGATCCAATCTCTTGTGTTATTTTTTAGGTGATTGCATTAAAGCATATAGTGATTTATTTAACTTGCAAAATAAAATTAACTTATCATCTACAACAAACACTTTTGGTTGCTCTACATAGATGTCTTCATCCAAATCACCATGCAAGAAGATGTTTTTTCACATCAAGTTGTTTTAACTTAAAGACAATGCTACTACTAATAGAAAAATCTAGACTAAAGTACTACACAAAACCAGTGCAAAGATCTCGTCATGCTCTTACCAATTCTTTATGCAAACCTCTTTGTCAATAGCCTACCTTTGTATCTCCTATCACCTTGTAAATTCATTTTCACTTTATAGCAATCTTTCCTATTGGAAGTGGATCCAAATCTCAAACTTGGTTCTTCATCAATGAATGCATCTCATCCTTGGCTATCACTCAAACCCATTATGTCAACAAGATTCATTGGCTCATCTTGGACTAAAAAAAAGCAGAGTCTAAGTTATCAGAATAGCTAAGATGGTACCTATCACCATTTCTTTTAGGTGGCCTTATAACACGTCAATCAAACTTAGTCGCAATACTATCACCTAAACCTCTTTTAGCTCAACGTTGAACCAAATCCTCTTTAGTATCATGCGCATCACCAACACCACTCGATGAACCATATAGATTATATAATATTTCATTAACTACTTCATCATTATAAGCATTTTCAACAAGTCCCTACTTAGATGGAATGCGGTAATAACCCCCTTCTCTTTCTATTCTTCATGAAACAAACCTAAGAACACCTGATGAGCTCTCATTCTCCATGAACAAAAACGTCTCATAGAAAGTAACATAACGAGAATTCACATATTTATCTTTTGGATTCTGAACCCGATAGTATTTTATGCCATTTATATAGCTAATCAAGACCACTTGAAAGCTCAAGGCTCAACCTATCATTTCCCTAATCAAGCGCATAATCCAAAAAACCATAGATATGTAGATATCTCAAATCAATGATTTTATCCTTCCATACTTCCTCTGTAATTTTATTATCGGTAGTTAAGTGTTAATAAGAAATCTTTTTAACATGCCCGAATTGCCTTTTCAAAATTGTGAGATGAAGACTTATGATTTTTCTTAAGACACACACACACACACACACACACACACACACACACATATATATATATATATATATATATATACATATATATGAATTAGTTTCGAGCTTGTCGTTATGAGTTAACAAAGGCAAAAAGCCACCTAAGGTTTAGTTGATAAAGTCAATAAGCTATGTAAGTATCTTACATAAGCTTTATTGTGTCGAGTTGATGGACTACTATCTTTCAAGGAAGAATATATTATTTATTAGTCAAAGTGCGTATTTGGTATAGTGTCATTCCAGTACAAGTTCATGAAATTAAGGAATTACAAGCAAGTTGATTTATTCCCAAATTGACTTAGGGCATATAAGTAATAAAAGTGGGGAAAAGAAAATTCGACCCTTTGAAATGTGTCCCTGCGCCGTTATTTATAGGCTAAGAGTCAGCTCAATCAACCTTATTCCTTCTACCTTGAGATCATTTAGATTCTAACGGCAATAAAATTGGGGTATATATGATTGAATCAGAAGGTTTCCGGACTTGATGAATGTGATTTAGTTCCTTAGAGGCAAGTGGGTAACTTTGTCTATAAGGAAGCCAAGATAGATGAGTTCTTCCACAAAGACAATAGACCGTTCACTAAATGGTTGAACAAAGGAGACACGATACCAAAGCAGTAAGCCTCCTTGGTCTTGACAATGCATCAGTTATCAAGGTGGGATGATTTGCTTCATGCTTCCATGTGTTCAATGCAGGCAAATGGACCAACATTGGGCCTTACAGGAATATGGTCGAATCTACTTGGCGATATCTTTTCAAAGGAGATGCACCCTCCAGTCGATAGCCTGAGTGATGATATGCTTACAGAAGTAAATACCTAAGGCTCTAAGGTAGACATCAGTGATAGGACCCCTTTTATGTCAAAAGTAGCGAGGTAGAATATGTTGCTGATGTATAGGAGCAATAACCCTTCTTTGACATGTGCCGCTAAACGACATGGTTTGAAAGTGGCGATAGGAGACCAAATCTTGATTTCTTATCTAAGTAAACATGACATACTTAAAGATACTTTATTTGACTACTAAACATATCTTTAATAACATCTTAGTGGTGATTTTTAAAAGCTAAGGTGATGTTTGCTTTATTGTTTTTAGTTTGGGGTTTTCATCCATACAAAAATGCGAAGATACATGTGTACGATTAAAATAACTCATTTTGAAAAAATGAAATTAAACTATAAGACAGAAGAAAAAAATTATTTATGTTTTGGAAAGTAAATAAAGAACAAGAGATACCTTATTTCCTTGGTCGTCTCCTCCACAGTTCTTTCATTCGATCTGTCATCATTCAACTCTTCTTTATTTTTTTTGAAGTTAATGTTAAAAACAATATAAACTAAACTCCTTTTAATTTTCTAAAATTTATATGTCAAATATATATAAATGTTTAATTTTCATCTAGTTGGATTGTGGGTGGAAACTAGACCTGACCCGATAGACTCGAACCCAACCCGACAGGTCTCTGGTCTAGGAAGGTCGGGTCTAAACTATTTATTTTCAAAATCTGGACCCGACCCGACCCTAGCTTCGGTTCAGTTCGGGTCGGATTCTACTGGGTGATAATACTAAAATTACATATATTTCAATGTTATTTCGGTCGGGTTTTTCGGATCGGGTCAGTTCGGTCGGGTTTTATCAGGTCTTTATTGTATTATTCATCACTTAGAGCAGACCCGAGACCCATCAGGTTCGGTTCTGGTTTGGGTACTTTCGGGCCGGTTCGATTCGGGTTTTCGGTTCTAATTGTCAGCCCTAAGTTGAATATTAGGGTGTAATGCGATGTTTCTATTGTGGGCATTAACATCAATTAGCATAAAGTAGTTTCTCTTAGGGTGCAAATTTTAAAAAATAATGCTCAATAAAATGAAATGAAGCAAACGGACACAAAGAAGAGTCTTTAGTTATTTCATTAAATACAGGTCTGTTACCCATTGGGCCTAATGGACCATTCTCATGTACACGTTATTATAAATAGATTGTCATATAGACAGTTCTATTTATTCAATTATGATAGTATCAATCTTTCTGTTTCCACCATTATTCTCTCTATTATATCTAATTTCTTTCTTTCATAAAAAATCTAATTTAGTATCAAAGCCATAATTCATCTATCATCACACAATTGCCACCCCTTCACAACATATGACTGTTTACACCATTTGCTGCAGGCTGCAACCGCAGGTAGATCATCATAGAGTTCTCATCATCTGAGCTTCCTGATAGAGTTTTTGTTTCACTCCATCTGCTCTCGGATATCGAATAGTCATCTAGCCTTGCCTATAGTTGTTTCTTAACACTGTGGCTGCAATCTTAGTTGAAATTCTAGTCATTACAGTGCTTTCTATTTCGATTTCATCCAAGATTCTATTTCTTGAAACCTGAATGTAATTCATTATTCCATTAAAATTCTGAGCTATGGCTACAGGAGATGATAATAATATCGTAACCTCACAAAGTTAGAATGCCACAACAACACCAACTCAAAACTCCAGCGAAAATCTGTTAACGATCATTATTAGTCCTCAGAATCAACTAATTCCAATTCATCTAGATGGGACTAATTATCTGTTATGGAAGTTTCAGATAGAAACCATGGTAGAAGGATACAGATTAGAAGGTTATATTGATCGATCAAAGATCTAACCCTAACAATTCATCTCAGATGCAGAATGAAACAGTGAAATCAATAGTGAATACAATATCCATAAGAGACAAGAGTGACTGCTAAGTGCATGTATCTTTTCCTCAATCAGTG
>JASFAX010001170.1:0-52533 GCA_030737875.1 Allium sativum
TGAACGCGCATTTCAATTTACCGGGGCCACATATTAGCTCGAAAAGTTCTAGAAAAATATTTTCTAGCTTCATATTGACGATACGGTCCTAACAAAACTAGTTTCGTCGAATTCTGAGACCGTTGGCAAAATGGCCATTTCCCAGTCGATTAAAATCAACTGAAACTGGTCAAACGCATTTTCCTTCGCCACACTCTCATATTGATTCGAAAAATTATGAAATTTGGAACCTAGCAATAACTTGACATCACGGACCGAACAAAAGTGGTTTCGTCGAAATCCAAGGTCGTTTGCAAAATGTCTATTTTTAAGGGCCTGAATTCCATAGCGGCTATTCAGAATTTTCAACTGGACATATCTTTTGATTTCCGCAATGAAATTTTGATTTTTCAGATTCGTTGGAAAGATATTATCAAATAGATCCTAACGTTTTTGGTTTCACTAAAATCCGGATTGTTTTGCACCCGGTACATTCAATTGAATTTTGAAATCGAATTATCGAACTACCACGCCATTTTCAATTCTATTTATAATTATATATAATTATTTATATTCTAACGACGTCACGTATAAATATGTACGTTCTATATATATTCAAAATAAATTTCTCGTCAATATTATTTAAAATAATCTATTTTAAATATTCCAAATTCGCTATAATTGCCAAAATAAAAATTTTAAACTGGCCCAGATTTTCCGGGTTATTACAATCTCCCCCACTTAAAACTTTTCGTCCCCGAAAAGGAACAAAGTCGAAAGTGATTTGATCAATCAACTCTACGTTCGATCTGGCTTCCATTCTCTAACCTTTCAGTTTCTGAGAATTTTCAATTTTTCAAAAATTTGGCTAACACCCTAAATTTTCGAAAAATTTCGCCATAACCTCCCCTGCACCGGGAGCCACGGGAAAATCCCGAAATTGCCATATAGGCCTTCTGATCTCAAAAAGAAAAAGAAAAAGCCAAGCGGCTAGCCAATAGGCTCATAAAATCATCATCACCCAAACAAAACAGTAAATTATAGTAAACATGTACCTATTTGTCGGGCAAACAAATTTTATTCTTCGGCTCTATCCTCCTTGCTATGACCTGTTCAATGTAAGTATATGTATATGCAAGCAAATGCGACTAATTTTCGATACAATTCAATATTTGATACTATTAGGCATAATGGTTCAAAAATTATCAAACAAATAAACAATCAACACAAACATCAATCAATTAGTGAATTAGAGTTTCAAATTCATAATTTGATACATATACAAAAATCATGTTTTTGATGCCAATTCACAACAATGTGTTCTAGCTATATAAGTTTTGGTTCTTACACCAGTCTAATGGAAATATATATAGAAATCACACTTTCGAAACACGAACATAAATACTGATGATGTCATGACAATTATCAGTACCATCTCCGGGCGACTAGAATGTGATTCTATATCTATCCAGTATATTAAAACTTCGAATATACGTTCATGACGCGTATATGCAAAACCTTTATATATTGGATTGTCCAAATTCAATATAAATAAATATTCAAATACGTATAAAACGATTTAAATTTTCAAAACAAAATTGTTTTCGTTTGAAAAATATACTCTTCACACTCGTTCAAGGATACTACTGATCCTATCTCAAACGAGTCATTCTAAATGGATATTACTAATCCAATATCTGATGAATTCTTTCGTATGGTTCTAATGTGTCTTGTTCTCGAGCTCTGTAAACCAAAGCTCTGATACCAAATGAAGCGACCCGAACTTCCCCGGTCTCCGAAGAGATGAGAAAGAACGAATTACTGTGAGGACAAGACAAATCAGGACGCAGACGGAAGAACATTTCATTGTTATTGCAACAATTCCATCAGATACAAGAATATACAGAGTATAAATGAATAAATTACATTCGATAAATATCAGAGATTACAATAAATTACATAGCAGCGGAAAAACAATATAAAACACAACTGAAAGTAATGCACGGATACAGAGCTTTCCGAGCATCGTTCCAGCTGTAAATCAGGATCCTGTGAATATAAATCTGCAAAACCAAAACTACTAGCTGCCCGTGCGGAAAATAGGGGCATCGAGAGTTTATGTAACGACCCAGAAAATCTGAACCAATTAATTTTTTTTAAATTGGCTAAAATAATAGATTTTAAATATTTAAAATAAATATTTTAAATAATAGAGATGAAAGGTGAGTTGAATCGACAATTGAAAACGAATATAATTAATTATAATTATAAACAAGGCCTGAAATGGCGTTGTAGTTTCAAAAATTGAATTCAAACTTTGTCGGACTGTACCGGGTGCAAAACAAAATGGATTTTAGTGAAACCAAAAATATTTAAATCTGTTAGTGAATACCTTTCTAACGAATCTGAAAAATCGAATTTTCATAGCGGAAAGCAAAAATTATGGCCGAATGAATTTTCAGAAGGGTCGCTATGGATTTTATATAGCCCGTGAAATTGGCCATTTTGCATACGACCTCGGAATTCGACGAAACCACTTTTGTTGGATCCAGGATGTGAATTTATTGCTAGGTTTCAAATTTCATAATTTTTGAAGCTAATACGTGAGCGTGGCAAAGGAAAATGTGTTTTGGTCAATTACAGTTAAATTGGATCGACCAAAAATGGGCCTTTTTGCAAACGGTCTCAGAATTCGACGAAACAAGTTTTGTTGGGACCGTATCGTCAAAACATAGCTAGATTTATTTTTCTGGAATTTTTCGAATCAGTTTGTGGCCCGGGCAAATTGAAATGTACGTTCAAATTAAATATTTAATATTTTATATTTTAATTTGAAGGAAAACTGACTGAAACATTCGAATGGGCCTTCGAAACATATTCCATTGTGTTCGGAATGGGGGTAAAACGCTAGGGACGAGAGTCGTTGGGTTTAGATTGGTGTTCGCGTCAGAAAACCCCTTGTAAAACCCATCGGCCAATCAAAATTTTTATATCAAAAAAAAATCCTTTAATTTTCTCTCTCCCCGATATCGATTCACGGTGGAAAACCTTCCTGAGCTTCCCGTCCATTTTCTGATCAATCCACTCACTAATATCAAGAGCTCCAGTTGAAGATTTTGTAGAGCTCGGAGAGATCTTCAAATCCATATATAGTTTGGATTTTTTCGTGCAGCGTTTGGAGAGTTTCGACGCTGGGAAGATCCGCCGTTTCGAGCCAGATCGCGCCTCCACCGCCGCGCCGAGTTGAGCGCCACCACTCTCGTCCTGAGCGCCTCTCCAAGCTCTTCGCCGCTGCGAAGGCCGATCATCCTAGCACGCATCGATTCGCGCGAAATCTGTTAACCTAGTTTCGAACAAACAAGGGGAGGTACGGTTTTTATTTTTCTGAAATGATTTTAACACCTTTAAACCGTTGCAAACCTTGTAAAAATCATATCATTTTCGTTCATTAATGAAATTCGATGAAACAGGAAACATCGTGACCTTGTGGACGTCTTCTACATTTTAGAAGAGACCGCATATTTTTCTGAGCCTTCTGCTATTTTTGGTGGAGTGGAACCCAATGTGAGATTTCTAATTTATAAACGATATGGAAAACGATGATGTATAGATTATATAGTCGATATATGAGTTATATAAGCGTTGTACACTCATGTATAAGCGTTGTATAAGTTGTACGTTCGATGTATAAGTTATATATGCGTTGTAAAAATTATATATGTGTTGAAATAGAAGTGAATTGCTATATATAAATATATATATATATATGTATTTATATACACCCCTCGTCCACAAACCATGGACGATATTTATTGATTGTGATTGGTGTGAAAATTGATTGATAGCGAATGGTTGTTTGGGATTGTTTGTGGTTGATATTGATTGATTGTGGTTGAAAAATACCCATTTGTGGTTGAGAAATATTTGGTTGAAACCACATAGGATTAGTTTGTGGAAATGAAATAAATATATACATGCCGCCTGCGTGCGAACTAGATGCATGATCACCATTGTCAAAAACCGCGAGGTTTTAAGGTAGAGCGAGGAGCCGTACTAGGGACGGTCTCGGTTTTAACTACCCCACCGTTACGCTGCCGAAATTTTGAATAATATTCATGTGTTTGAATTATTTTCATTTGCTGAAACTATATTTACTCGTTGAATAGAAAACCTTCATGTGTTGAATCGATATTCATTCGTTGATTAGAAATTCATGTGTTGAATGGTATTCGTGTTTTAAATATAAAAATCACATTTTTATCTATATATAGAAACTATAGAAAACCTTCATGTGTTGAATCGATATTCATTCGTTGATTAGAAATTCATGTGTTGAATGGTATTCGTGTTGTAAATATAAAAATCACATTTTTATCTATATATTGAAACTATAGAAAACCTTCATGTGTTGGATGGTATTCATATTTTGAAATAAATTGTTTCATAATAAAAATCACCTTTTTATCATCTATATGAGCTATGTAAATGACCCCGTTTTAAAATAAATTGTTTTACAATAAAAATCCTATTTTTATCACTAATATACACTATATAAAATAATAGTGTTTTGAAATGAATTGTTTTACAATAAAAATCATATTTTTATTATATACATGAATTGTTGAAATGTGAAGTGTTAAAAATAGCCACTCGTTCAAATAAATATGCATGAGTCGAAATATTCACTAATTAGCTAATGATATGATTTTCGCCTATGCATGCAACATTAGAATGAATGGTGTTTTAAAACCAAATGGAATCAAATATGAAGTTGAATGGAAAATGATAAGTGATAAGAACTGTATATATGTACATGCATATTTATTGAACAGGTTATAGCAAAGGGGCTAGAGAAGAGGAATAAAATTTTGTGCCCGACAAATAGGTACACATTTACTGTTTTGTTTGGGTGATGATTTTATGAGCCTGTTGGCTAGCCGCTTGGCTTTTTCTTTTTCTTTTCGACACGAGACGCCCATGTGGCTATTTGGGAATTTTCCCAGCCCCTCCCGTACAAAGGAGGTTATGGCGAATTTTTCCGAAATTTAAAGGCGTTAGTGAAATATTTGAAGTGAAAACGATATAGGAATTTTTGAATGAACTATATTTATATAAATATATAAATATAAACAAAATTAAAACGAAACGTGGCCGTGCAGTTCGCATTTTGAAACCGTGATTTCAAACGGTTATACCGGGAGTTCCGACCATCGGATTTTCCTGAAATCGCAACCGTTGGGTTCGCTTTGGAAAAATCTTTCCAACGGCACCAACTTTGTAAAAATCCAACGGTTGGATTGTCTGGAATGTTTGATTCAAATCTAAAGAAAAACAGCGCCAGAAATGATTATATATATATATATAATTATATTTAATCGAATAAGGACGCTGCAGTTCGTATTTTGAAATCGAAACTTCAAACGATTGTACCGGGAGATCCGACCGTCGGATTTTCCCGAAACTGGAACCGTTGGATTTGTTTTGAAAAGATCTTTCTAATGATGTAAATTTTGTAAAGTTCCAACAGTTATATTTTCAGATATGTGTAAATTAAATCTGAAGAAAAACAGCGCCATAGCCGCGTTATGGCCCGGTGCGTCATTTTGAATAAATTGGCTATTTTAAAATAAATAAAAATAGCGATAAATCGTTATAAAATATCATAAATGATATGGAATGGAAATAAACTGAATTTTCTTGATTTATGTGGTATTTGATGGTTGAATGTGTTTGGTGTGAAAATTACATTAAAGAACAAATTTGTTGTTGTCGAATGATTTAACCATTAAAATAAATTGATTTGAAATTATAAATATACGTGAATTATTTGAGAAGGCCGAGTTAATTCTCATTTGAAATAATTGACCGACGATTGAAAGTCGAAGATGAAGACGGTGCTCGAAGACCGGAGATCTTCACCTCGTTTAGATGGTAACCGAGGTCCTGATTGGGAGGCATCCCGAAATATGGATAATGAGTGGTGATCGTCCAGACGTACGTGGTGATCGATGGGTTTGCGAGGTATTTAGTGCCTCCGGTTTCGTTCAGGCCCAGAACGGACTTGTAAATGGACAGTGTGTCTGACATGGGATTTTATTCTGTGTTGATTGATCTCTATTAAATATACATCTGTTTGGCGGCGGAGAATTTATTCTTTTGCTTAACGCCCTTCTCTGAAACGCACGAGCTCAGAGGTTGTATATCGACGGACATCAGTCGCATGGCATGAATTGCCTGTGTGGCATGCTAAGATGCAGTGATCAGGGCTTCTATTGAAAAGCAAAGTCTTGTGGTGATGATCAAAACACCGCCTATGTGGCGTAGCTTTGTGTATAATGTGAATTCGCGAGCCTCACACCCCGGTATGAACCAGAAACGGGAGAAGGACCTCAGGGAGGGTATGCGTTTCTTTCTAGTTAGGGTGGTGTCAGTGACGTACCAGCCCTGACATTTATATACTTTTCACCTATGTGGTTGTTGCTATTGCGAGGCGCCTTAGTTTGATCGGACGATCCGGGTCCGATGGAGTCATTCTTTGGCTCGTTTACGCCCCAAAGGGCGGGGAAACGTGTTGTTCAGGTATAATAATCCACATCGGTGTACCGGCCCTGTCGCTCCAAGGCTTGCCTGCGCGCTTGCCTGAGACATGGGCTAGATTGTCTCGAATTCGGTAAGGACTATCTTTTGCCTTGGTTCATGACGGAAATCCAATTTCCAAATACGTGACTGTGCGGTTTTGATTGTATACCTATATATGGCGACATAGTGGTATGGGGCATTAATGTCGTCTATGATTGATAGTTATGATTTGAAATTGTTTTCAAAACATATAAACACTTGCAATAATATCAAATGCCTTTTTTTTATTCGTATCAAGCATATTTTGGCCGTTATAAGGTAAAAACTCTATCCTCTGGTTTGCGTTGCATTGTGTGATGGGAACTGAGTCTTATAACGACTTCATTTTTATAAAAAGCATAGCGATGTTTAAAAGAATGATTTGTTTTAAAGCACTGGCAATCCAATGGAGTAAACCCGTTCCATGAAAGTGGCGGGGTCCTGTGATTAGCCATATTATATATGTGTTGAGTAGATTTCTCATACCATTCCCATGACTGACTCGTAGTTTGTTTCACTTTCAAACTCGGGTGCCCCTTTTCCTACATGGGCAGTCTTATATTCAGGTTTAGCTGGTTCTTTCTCTGGATAGTTGGAGCTGAAGATGGATTCTATCATTTATCTCTTTTTATGTTGTTCAGCTCCTATTGTACATATTTTGTTTGTTTTCCGCTGTAGACATTTATGTATAGCTGAACTGTATTTGTACTAAGTAAGATCCTGTATACTGTGTAACTCTGATGATTACTTTTATCCAGTATATTTTATTGTTCATTATCTGGTGTATTTATTAAATTCTGTTCTGCTATTATCTGTTTCTGTGTTATATTCCACGGATTACCCTTGCCACCGTCAGTACGGGGTTTGGGGTCGTATCATTTGGTATCAGAGCTTTGGTTAAGCTTAGTTCTGGAATATAACATTTGAACGAACCCATCATAAATAGAACCAGTAGTGTTCTAGGACGGGTAACTCTATACAGATAGGATCAGCAATATCCTAGTATGAGTAGAACAGAATGAAAATACACCTCGATAGACACATTTACATTCAAGTATTTGTCTCTATATTTTGAAATATCTTTTCTGTTGACCTGACACTTTGTCTGCTAATTGCAGACGCACTAGAAAATGAGTGACAAGAACAGAAGAAATAATCATGTGATTCGACAAACTATTGAGCCAGTTGTGCTCCCGCAGCCAGAATCCGATATAGTTCTATTCAAGAGATTTTGAAATTTGGGTGGATCGCCATTCTTAGGCAAAGAGTCCATTATGGAAACGCAAGATTGGATTCGTTCTGCAGAGAAAAGCTTTGAGGGTTTAAAGCTGAGAGACGATCAGAAAAGATTACTGGCGTCTTGGGCACTCAAAGAAGAAGCTTTGTTTTGTGGGATTCAGTTATTAAAGATAATCCAGAAGGTGATATCACCTGGGACAGATTCAAAGTGATTTTCTTAGGAAGATTTACTCCTCCCGAAGCAACTGAGAGATTATGTGATGAATTTTCTTATTTGATACAAGGTGACATGACCATCCCAGAATATCATAAGAAATTCAACGAACTTGCTCACTTTGCTCCTCATCTGATTCAAGATCCAAAGAGGAAAAATCTGAGATTTATTCAAGGCCTGCAAAGGAGATATCAGAATAGTGTACTGAGGAATGTGAAACTTCCTTTTTCTGAAATGATTTAAATGGCTTATCAGTATGAAGAACTCGATAAGAAAGGAATGTTACGCGACGAAGAAGAAGTCTGTTCTAGTGACAAAGCAGAGTCGGAAACTAATATTCCTGAAGCCAGTACGAGGTCTGAGGCCAATAAGAAGTCCAGTGCTAATCAAAAAGAGCTAGTTATGGAAAAGAACTAGCAACGACTGCCATATGCAACAACTGCCATAAGCCAGGGCATTTCCAGGGGAATTGCAAACCCTCGAAAAAGCGAAGGAGGAATGAATCTAAATCCAAGAACAAGTCTCCTGTGACTCGAGAGTGCAATCTTTGTCATCAGTCCGGTCATATAAAGCGAGATTGCTGGCTGTTAAAAAGGGCCAAAGAGGCTCTAGTAAATGAAATAGCAGAAACTTCTGGGCCCACAGATGTTCTGGAAAGGCTCGATGTGTTAGAAGGCACACTTACTGTCAAAAACATTCCAATCAAAGTACTGATTGACACAGGCGCGTCATGAAGCTTTATTGCAAAGCGTGCCGCTAAGAAGCTAGATTTGAATTTGAGGATGCTCAAGGAACCAATGACTGTCCAGAATCCGGTCGGGGGTTCTATCAATCTCAGTTGGATTTGTGCAGTACCTGTCTCCTTTTCTTGCTATAAATTCCCTATTGTCTCTATCGTCATGAATTTTAATGAATTCGATATTATTCTGGGATTGGATTGGCTAACCAAATATGAAGCGGAGGTTAGATGCGCCGAGAGAGTGGTTAAAGCAAAGGCCCAATCGGGGAATTATATAACCATACCATGTGAAGGCCCGACTTCAAATAGAAAGGACTTCTGGGCATCTTTGAATGTTTCTCCCTCCCAAATGGAAAATGTCCCTGAAATCACAGAGAATATTCCCGACCTAGTGAAAGATATTCCTGTCGTCAAGAACTATGCGGATGTGTTCGAAGAAGTTGTTCGCTTACCTCCGCAGAGAGAAATAGATTTCAAAATTGCTTTAATTCCGAATGCAAGGCCGGTAGTTCACGTTATTCGAAGAATGTCCTTGAAAGAGAAGGAGGAATTAGACAATCAAACAAGACAGCTCGTATGGAAGGGTCTGATCAGGCCTAGTTTCTCTGATTGGGGTGCAGCAGTGGTGTTTGTCCCGAAATCGGATGGTACTCTACGGCTATGTGTGGATTATCGTGATTTGAACAAACAGACCATAAAGAACAAATATCCATTGCCGCGGATTGATGATTTGTTAGATCGATTAAATGGAGCACAAGTATTTTCACGAATGGACCTAGCTACAGGCTTCCATCAACTTTGAACTGCCGAAGAGTGTGTTCCAATGACAACATTCAGAGGTCCCGACTTATTCTACGAGTGGTTAGTAATGTCGTTTGGCTTATGTAACGCTCCAGCTTACTTCGTCGATCTGATGAACAGAGTATTCAGAGGAGTTTTGAATAAATTTGTTCTGGTTTTTATTGACGATATTCTAATCTTCTCTAAATCAAAAGTCGAACATGAAAAACATTTAGAACAAGTGTTAGAGATCCTCAGAAGAAATGTATTGAAAGCAAAGTTTTCCAAATGTATGTTCTGGCAAGATGAAGTGAAATTTCTAGGCCACGTCGTATCAAAAGAAGGAACTGCTATGGATCCAAGAAAAATCACAGCTATTCAGAATTGGAAACAGCCCAGTACCCCCACAGAAGTCCGCAGTTTTCTCGGATTGGCTAGTTATTACCGGAAGTTCGTCAAAAACTTTTCGAAGATATCTGGCCATTTAACGAAGCTTACAAAGAATCACTCTAAATTTAAATGGACTCCAGAAAGTGAGGAGGCTTTTGAAGAGCTAAAGTTGAGATTAACGACTGCTCCAGTGTTAACCATCATCGATGGCAACCAGGATTTAAAGGTCTGGACTGATGCTTCTAGAGAAGGCCTTGGCACAGTGTTAATGCAAAGAGGCCAAGTGATTGCTTATGCTAGCCGTCAACTGAAGCCACACGAGAAGAACTACGTAACTCATGATCTTGAGTTATTAGCAATAGTATTCGCTTTGAAAATCTGGAGGCACTATCTTCTGGGTGAGAGATTTGAACTGTTTACAGATCATCAGTCGTTAAAGTATTTGTTCACTCAAAAAGACCTGAATATGAGGCAGCAACGTTGGCTAGAGTTTCTAGCAGCATATGACTTTGAAATTATATATACTCCAGGGAAAGCCAATGTCGTGGCCGATGCGCTGAGCCGAAAGAATGTAATGATCGCCACCTTTATTATCACGACTTCCTTGATTGACAAAATATTTATTCTTCAGAAGGAGGATAACTTTATTAAGGATATGATCAAAAGGATTCAGAAAGGCGAACCCTCGTGTTTTCAAATCGATAACGACGAGACCTTGAGGTTAAAAGGAAGGATTTGTGTTCCTGACATCCCAGAGTTAAAAAGGGAAGTGTTAGACGAGTGTCACAAGTCCAAGCTGAGTATCCATCCCGGTGTGGCCAAAATGTATAATGATCTCAAGCGAACATTCTGGTGGAAGGCTATGAAAAGAGACGTTTCAATATATGTTAGTCGATGCCCTACTTGCCAACTAGTCAAGAGCGACCAACAGAAACTAGCTGGATTATTGCAACCGCTAGATGTTCCAGGCTGGAAGTGGGAACATATTTCTATGGATTTCATTGATGGTCTGCCCAGAACCAGAAAAGGGAATGACAGTATTTGGGTGATCGTAGATCGCTTCACGAAGACTGCCCATTTTATACCTGTCAGATCAAACAGAACTGCTCAGAGTCTGGCGCAGATTTACTTCAGGGAAATAGTTAGACTACATGGAGTGCCGCTCAGCATAGTCAGTGATAGAGATACAATATTCACTAGCAAATTCTGTGAAGCATTTCAAGTCGAGCTGGGAACGAAGTTGAACTTGAGCACCGCATATCATCCTCAGACAGACGGTCAGACTGAGAGGGTGAATCGTATTTTAGAAGATCTATTGCGGGCTTGTGTTATAGATTTCGGTGGATCATGGGAAGACCATCTGCATTTGGCTGAATTCTCTTATAACAACAGCTACCAGACGAGTCTGACAATGTCGCCATTCGAAGCATTGTATGGTAGACCATGCTGATCTCCGGCTTGTTGGGTTGAACCCGGAAATAGACTTGTGTTGGGTCCTGATATGATTCGAGAAGCTGCCGACAAAGTCGATTTTATTAAGAAGTGATTACTTGCCGCTCAAAGCCGACAAAAGAGCTATGCCGATAGAAGAAGGAGAGATATATCCTTTGTTGTTGGCGACTATGTATATTTGAAAGTATCGCCGATGAGAGGAGTTATCCGGTTCGGTAAAACTGGAAAGTTGGCGCCTAAATTCATAGGTCCGTTTCCTATTCTGGAACGGAGTGGAACTCTTGCTTATAGGGTCAAATTGCCTGACTGGTTGCATGGAGTTCATGATGTATTTCATATATCTCAACTTCGAAAGCACGTTCATGATCCAGACTTGATCGTCGAAGAAGCAGCTCAGCAGGATATTGAAATTACTCTAGAATTAGCTGTGAGAAGAGAGCCGCTAAAGATTATCGGCAAAGAAACCAAAGAGCTGAGAAACAAGAAGGTTCACTTAGTCAAAGTGCAATGGAGTGGAGATCCGCGAGATTGTACTTGGGAAACTGAGGAGAGCATTCAGAAAGCTTATCCTAGATGCCGAGTGCACATCTCTGATTGACTCTGGTGCAAGGTACATTTACCCTACTTTGCATTACCATTTAATTCTCTACTCTGTTGTTATTTTCTTTCCATGGATGTGCACTTTTAAATTCTATAGTCTGAATGATTTTAAAAGGAGTATAGAAATTGATTAGTATATTTTTGAAAGGTTGAAAACAATTGGATTGGTTGTTGTGTTGTGTGATTGTAGATTTATCAAACAACTTTCGACTTTGTTCCTTTTCGGGGACGAAAAGTTTTAAGTGTGGGAGATTGTAACGACCCAGAAAATCTGAACCAATTAAATTTTTTTAAATTGGCTAAAATAATAGATTTTAAATATTTAAAATAAATATTTTAAATAATAGAGATGAAAAGTGAGTTGAATCGACAATTGAAAACGAATATATTTAATTATAATTATAAACAAGGCCTGAAATGGCGCTGCAGTTCCAAAAATTGATTTCAAACTTTGTCGGACTGTATCGGGTGCAAAACAAAACGGATTTTAGTGAAACCAAAAATATTTAAATCTGTTAGTGAATACCTTTCTAACGAGTCTGAAAAATCGAATTTTCATAGTGGAAAGCAAAAGTTATGGCCGAATGAATTTTCAGAAGGGTCGCTATGGATTTTATATAGCCCGTGAAATTGGCCATTTTGCATACGACCTCGGAATTCGACGAAACCACTTTTGTTGGATCCGGGATGTGAAGTTTTTGCTAGGTTTCAAATTTCATAATTTTTGAAGCTAATACGTGAGCGTGGCAAAGGAAAATGTGTTTTGGTCAATTACAGTTAAATTGGATCGACCAAAAATGGGCCTTTTTGCAAACGGTCTCAGAATTCGACGAAACAAGTTTTGTTGGGACCGTATCGTCAAAACATAGCTAGATTTATTTTTTTGGAATTTTTCGAATCAGTTTGTGGCCCGGGCAAATTGAAATATACGTTCAAATTAAATATTGAATATTTTATATTTTAATTTGAAGGAAAACTGACTAAAACATTCGAAAGGGCCTTCAAAACATATTCCATTGTGCTCGGAATGGGGGTAAAACGCTAGGGACGACAGTCGTTGGGTTTAGATTGGTGGTCGCGTCAGAAAACCCCTTATAAAACCCATCGGCCAATCAAAAATTTTATAAAAAAAATCCTTTAATTTTCTCTCTCCCCGATATCGATTCACGGTGGAAAACCTTCCTGAGCTTCCCGTCCATTTTCTGATCAATCCACTCACTAATATCAAGAGCTCCAGTTGAAGATTTTGTAGAGCTCAGAGAGATCTTCAAATCCATATATAGTTTGGATTTTTTCGTGCAGCATTAGGAGAGTTTCGACGCTGGGAAGATCCGCCGTTTCGAGCCAGATCGCGCCTCCACCGCCGCGCCGAGTTGAGCGCCACCACCCTCGTCCTGAGCGCCTCTCCAAGCTCTTCGCCGCTGCGAAGGCCGATCATCCTAACACGCATCGATTCGCGCGAAATCTGGTGACCTAGTTTCGAACAAACAAGGGGAGGTACAGTTTTTATTTTTCTGAAATGATTTTAACACCTTTAAACCGTTGCAAACCTTGTAAAAATCATATCTTTTTCGCTCGTTAACGAAATTCAATGAAATAGGAAACATCGTGACTGTGTGGACGTCTTTTACATTTTAGAAGAGACCGCATATTTTTCTGAGCCTTCTGCTATTTTTGGTGCAGTGGAACCCAGTGTGAGATTTCTAATTTATAAACGATATGGAAAACGACGATGTATAAATTATATAGTCGATGTATGAGTTATATAAGCGTTGTACACCTCATGTATAAGCGTTGTATAAGTTGTACGTTCGATGTATAAGTTATATATGCATTGTAAAAATTATATATGTGTTGAAATAGAAGTGAATTGCTATATATAAATAAATATATATATATATATATATATATATATATATATATATATATATACACGCCCCTCGTCCACAAACCATGGACGATATCTATTGATTGTAATTGGTGTGAAAATTGATTGATAGCGAATGGTTGTTTGGGATTGTTTGTGGTTGGTATTGATTGATTGTGGTTGAAAAATACCCATTTGTGGTTGAGAAATATTTGGTTGAAACCACATAGGATTAGTTTGTGGAAATGAAATAAATATATACATGCCGCCTGCGTGCGAACTAGATGCATGATCCCCATTGTCAAAAACCGCGAGGTTTTAAGGTAGAGCGAGGAGCCGTACTAGGGACGGTCCCGGTTTTAACTACCCTGCCGTTATGCTGCCGAAAATTTTAATAATATTCATGTGTTTGAATTATTTTCATTTGCTGAAACTATATTTATTCGTTGAATAGAAAACCTTCATGTGTTGAATCGATATTCATTCGTTGATTAGAAATTCATGTGTTGAATGGTATTCGTGTTTTAAATATAAAAATCACATTTTTATCTATATATAGAAACTATAGAAAACCTTCATGTGTTGAATCGATATTCATTCGTTGATTAGAAATTCATGTGTTGAATGGTATTCATGTTGTAAATTTAAAAATCACATTTTTATCTATATATAGAAACTATAGAAAACCTTCATGTGTTGGATGGTATTCATATTTTGAAATAAATTGTTTCATAATAAAAATCACCTTTTTATCATCTATATGAGCTATGTAAATGACCCCGTTTTAAAATAAATTGTTTTACAATAAAAATCCTATTTTTATCACTTATATACACTATACAAAATAATAGTGTTTTGAAATGAATTGTTTTACAACAAAAATCACAATTTTATTATATAAATGAATTGTTGAAATGTGAAGTGTTAAAAATAGTCACTCGTTCAAATAAATATGCATGAGTCGAAATATTCACTAATTAGCTAATGATATTATTTTTGCCTATGCATGCAACATTAGAATGAATGGTGTTTTTAAACCAAATGGAATCAAATATGAAATTGAATGGAAAATGATAAGTGATAAGAACTGTATATATGTACATGCATATTTATTGAACAGGTTATAGCAAAGGGGCTAGAAAAGAGGAATAAAATTTTGTGCCCGACAAATGGGTACACAATTACTGTTTTGTTTGGGTGATGATTTTATGAGCCTGTTGGCTAGCCGCTTGGCTTTTTCTTTTTCTTTTCGACATGAGACGCCCATGTGGCTATTTGGGAATTTTCCCAGCCCCTCTCGTACAAAGGAGGTTATGGCGAATTTTTCTGAAATTTAAAGGCGTTAGTGAAATATTTGAAGTGAAAACGATATAGGAATTTTTGAATGAACTATATTTATATAAATATATAAATATAAATAAAATTAAAACGAAACGTGGCTGTGCAATTCGCATTTTGAAACCGTGATTTCAAACGATTATTCCGGGAGTTCCGACCATCGGATTTTCCTGAAATCGCAACCGTTGGGTTCGCTTTGGAAAAATCTTTCCAACGGCACCAACTTTGTAAAAATCCAACGGTTGGATTGTCTGGAATGTTTAATTCAAATCTGAAGAAAAACAACGCCGGAAACGATTATATATATATATATATAATTATATTTAATTGAATAACGACGCTGCAGTTCGTATTTTGAAATCGAAACTACAAACGATTGTACCGGGAGATCCGACCGTCGGATTTTCCCGAAACTGGAACCGTTGGATTCGTTTTGAAAAGATCTTTCTAATGATGTAAATTTTGTAAAGATCCAACGGTTAGATTTTCAGATATGTGTAAATAAAATCTGAAGAAAAACAGCGCCACAGCCGCGTTATGGTCCGGAGCGTCATTTTGAATAAATTGGTTATTTTAAAATAAATAAAAATAGCGATAAATCGTTATAAAATATCATAAACAATATGGAATGGAAATAAACTGAATTTGCTCGATTTATGTGGTATTTGATGGTTGAATTTGTTTGGTGTGAAAATTACATTAAAGAACAAATTTGTTGTTGTCGAATGATTTAACCATTAAAATAAATTGATTTGAAATTCTAAATATACGTGAATTATTTGAGAAGGCCGAGTTAATTCTCATTTCAAATAATTGACCGACGATTGAAAGTCGAAGATGAAGACAATGGTCGAAGACCGGAGATCTTCACCTCGTTTGGATGGTAACCGAGGTCCTGATTGGGAGGCATCCCGAAATATGGATAATGAGTGGTGATCGTCCAGACGTACGTGGTGATCGATGGGTTTGCGAGGTATTTAGTGCCTCCGGTTTCGTTCAGGCCCAGAACGGACTTGTAAATGGACAGTGTGTCTGACATGGGATTTTATTCTGTGTTGATTGATCTCTATTAAATATACATCTGTTTGGCAGCGGAGAATTTATTCTTTTGCTTAACGCCCTTCCCTGAAACGCACGAGCTCAGAGGTTGTATGTCGACAGACATTAGTCGCATGGCATGAATTGCCTATGTGGCATGCTAAGATGCAGTGATCAGGGCTTCTGTTGAAAAGCAAAGTCTTGTGGTGATGATCAAAGCACCGCCTGTGTGGCGTAGCTTTGTGTATAATGTGAATTCGCGAGCCTCACACCTCGGTATGAACCAGAAACGGGAGAAGGACCTCAGGGAGGGCATGCGTTTCTTTCTAGCTAGGGTGGTGTCAGTGACCTACCAGCCCTGACATTTATATACTTTTCACCTATATGGTTGTTGCTGTTGCGAGGCGCCTCGGTTTGATCGGACGATCCGGGTCCGATGGAGTCATTCTTTGGCTCGTTTACGCCCCAAAGGGCGGGGAAACGTATTGTTCAGGTATAATAATCCACATCGGTGGACCGACCCTGTCGCTCCAAGGCTTGCCTGCGCGCTTGCCTGAGACATGGGCTAGATTGTCTCGAATTCAGTAAGGACTATCTTTTGCCTTGGTTCATGATGGAAATCCAATTTCAAAATACGTGACTGTGCGGTTTTGATTGTATACCTATATATGGCGACATAGTGGTATGGGGCATTAATGCCGTCTATGATTGATAGTTATGATTTGAAATTGTTTTCAAAACACATAAACACTAGCAATAATATCAAATGCCTTTATTTTATTCGTATCAAGCATATTTTGGCCATTATAAGGTAAAAACTCTATCCTCCGGTTTGCGTTGCATTGTGTGATGGGAACTGAGTCTTATAACGACTTCATTTTTATAAAAAGCATAGCGATGTTTAGAAGAATGATTTGTTTTAAAGCACTAGCAATCCAATGGAGTAAACCCGTTCCACGAAAGTGGCGGGGTCCTGTGATTAGCCATATTATATATGTGTTGAGTAGATTTCTCATACCAGTCCCATGACTGACTCGTAGTTTGTTTCACTTTCAAACTCGGGTGCCCCTTTTCCTACACGGGCAGTCTTGTATTCAGGTTTAGCTGGTTCTTTCTCTGGATAGCTGGAGCTGAAGATGGATTCTATCATTTATCTCTTTTTATGCTGTTCAGCTCCTATTGTACATATTTTGTTTGTTTTCCGCTGTAGACATTTATGTATAGCTGAACTGTATTTGTACTAAGTAAGATCCTGTATACTGTGTAACTCTAATGATTACTTTTATCCAGTATATTTTATTGTTCATTATCTGGTGTATTTATTATATTCTGTTCTGCTATTATCTGTTTCTGTGTTATATTCCACGGATTACCCTTGCCAGTACGGTGTTTGGGGTCGTCTCAGTTTAGGTTAAAACAATAAACTCCAGGTCAGTCATGGGACTGGTGTGAGAACTAAAACAGTTATTTAAAGCTTTACTTTAAAAGAGAGTAATTCAAGGGACCACGCCGTATAACACGAAACGGGTTTCCTCCCAAGAATACCAGTGCATAGAATAAACAACGCAATGCTTTTCCGAAAAATGAAGCTATTATTAGACCCAGGTCCCATCACACAATGCAACGCAAGCCGGAGGATAGGGTTTTACCTTATAATAGCCAAACATGCTTGGTACGTTTAAAAGAAATCATTTGATACTATAATAAGTGTATAGTGTCAAAACAATTTCAATCATAAATATAAATCATAGACGGCATAAGTGCCCCATACCACTATGTCGCCATACTAGGCTCTACAAATAAAGCCGAAATACACGTATTGGAAATTGGATTTCCGTCATGAGTCGAGGCAAGGGGCAAGCTCCTCTCCGCTTCGAGACACTCTAGCAAATGCCTCGGGACTACACACTCTGGGCAACCCCGGATGCGGCTGGGCCGGTCCTCACTTACGTTAGAGGATTAATTATGCCTGAACACATGTTTCCCGGTCCTTACAGACCTATAATCGAGGCGCCTCATTCCAACAACCACAAAGGTGAAAAGTATATAAATGTCAGGGCTGGTAAGTCACTGACACCACCAAAGCTAGAAAGAAACGTCGTGCTCTCCCAGCGGTCCATATCCCGTTTTTGACTCATACCGAGGTGTGAGGCTCGCGAATCCATGCTATACACAAAGCTGCCACGTAGGCCGTGCTTTGATCATTTACTACAAGACTTTGCTTTTCAACAGAAGCCTTGATCCATGCAACTCAGTGTGCCACACAGGCAATTCATGCTATGCGATTGATATCTATCGACATATAACCTCTAAGCTCGTACGTCTCAGAGAAGGGCGTTAAGCAAGAGAATAAATTCTGCACCGCCAAACAGATATATATATATTTAACAGAAATCAATCATCATAGAATAAAATCCAATGTCAGACACACAATCCATTTACAAGTTCGTTCTGGGTCTGAATGAAACCGGAGGCACTTTCCTCGCATATCCATCGATCTCCAAGTACGTTAGACGACCACCAACTGATTCCCTCATCTTGGTTGTACAGCCCAATCAAGATCATCAGTAATCACCTAAACGATGTGAAGACTTCCGGTCTTCAACCACCGTCTTCATCTTCGACATATCGTCGAATCGGTTATTCAGAATAGGTATAAACCCGGACTTTTCGAACAACCCGCGTATATTAGAAACAAATGTTACACAACCACAACATACGCCTCATTCCAATTCAGTAGCCACTAACCCCAAATTAGCAAGAGAAAAATTTCCCAAATATTAACCCCGAAGGCCGAAACCAACATCAGATAATATCCAGAAACCATTCTTCTTAACTAACCGACAGTTAGTTTCTAAATCTCAATTCCTAGGGAAAGGTTCCCATTAATTTTATCCAAGATAAATTCTTTGAAATTTATCCTTTATTCTTCCCTTGGATGTCGTTTCAAACCAAATAATGGTTTTCCACAAACTGGTTGAGATTAGCGAACCACACCGAAGTAATTATTTATTTTATTTCCCAATCCCAACCTATTCATCCTATGAAGCAAAACTGGTAATACTCCATATCTAATACTATGGTGTTATCGGTAAAATTAATTACCATTTCACGTTCAAATCTAATTAAAGATTTAACTATCGCTGGGAGCAAAACTGGTGATACTCCATTCTCGCTCATTTGCCAAATTTGATAATTTAAATTATCAATTCACATTTCAATCTAATTGCAGATTCATCAATACTCCCTTTTCTGGGTTAAAGAACTAATGTCATTTAAAACACAGTTCACGATAAACCCAAATCACATTCTATTTATTATTGGGTTAAAGAACTAGTGTTATTTAAAACACAGTTCATGATAAACCCCTGAATCAATTATATTTAAGCCCATTTCAAATCCAATTTATTTATTTAAAAATAAATGGGTTTTAATTTCAGTTCAAAACTAGTTCATTTCGATAAAAATCTATTTTTATCTTTTCAAATATGGAGTTTTTCATCCCAATTTTTCCCAAATCATTTCTTATGATATTACACAAATTATTACTATTTTTTATAATTTTATCAAGGCCCGTACAGTCGATTTCCATCAACGGCCATCGAACTGCACTTACAGCGACCTTTTTCAAATTTGATTTGGACGTTTCTCCAAATCCAACCATTAGATTTCAAATTTCTAATATTCGTTAGAAAGCTCTTTTCGATACGAACCCAACGGTTCCGGTTTTAGGAGAATCCGATGGTCGATCTCCCGTAATGTCCGTTCGAAGTCAATGGTCGAAATTCGCGAACTGCCGCGGCGCGGCGCGTTCTATTCAGGCCATTATATATATAATATATATATTGTATATATTTCGTCGATTTCTATTTAAAACGAATTTTATAAATAGTTTTGAATTCGTTTCAAAAGCAATTTCAACCTTTATTTCAAATTCAAATCAAAATTGAATTTTCTAATATAAATCCCTTTTACTTTCTTTTCTAATTGATTTCAATTCAAATCGATTTTAATTCGATTCAAATTCAATTCTTGTTCAATTCAATTCAATTCAAATTCGTTTTCTTTTCAATTCGATTCAAATTCGTTTTTTATTCAATTCAAATCAAATTCGTTTTCTAATCAAATCAAATTCGTTTTATATTCAAATCAAATCAAATTCGTTTTCTATTCAAATCAAATTTGTTTTCTATTCAAATCAAATCAAATTCGTTTTCTATTCAAATCAAATTTCAATTCATTTTGAATTCACTTCAATTCGTTTTCAATTCAATTCGAATTCGTTTTATATTCAATTCGAATTCGTTTTATATTCAATTTATTTCGAATTGGTTTTCTATTCAATTCAATTCAAATTGGTTTTCTATTCAATTCAAATCAAATTCGTTTTCTATTCGATTCAATTCAAATTTGTTTTATATTCAATTGAAATCAAATTCGTTATATATTCAATTGAAATCAAATTCGTTTTCTATTTAATTTAAATTCTATTCGTTTTAAAATATTCGATTTCGAAATCACTTTTCAATATTCATTTTAAAATGAATAAAATCGATATAAATATCGTTCACGTCAAAATGGCGTCAATCTAATCAACACGGCTTCATATATTTCTATTTTCAAATATTCTATTTCAAATATTTCTTTTTCAAATATTTCCTATTCAAATATTTCTATTTCAAATATTCCTATTTTTAAAATATTACTTTCAACACATGACTAATCTCAACGGCTGAGTACTGTCAACACATGAACCTTTATTTTATATTGATAAAGATGTAAATTTTATTATTAAAATATTTCGTTCAACACATGACTAATCTCAACGGATGAGTACGGTCAACACATGAACCTTTATTTTATAATATTCTTTATTTTCTAAATTGGAATGAGGCCCAAACAATCACCATATAAAGTTAATTATATGGATTCCATACCACACATGCATATAATAGCAACGATAAATAATCAACCATCATACAAAGTGCACTACACTGTATAAGCATCAAATATAGATATCTAACGCTTATAACAGCCTGTCAATCAATCGATCGACATACAACTAATTATTGGGATTAGTGTATGCCGTATTTTATCCCAATACCCGTGTGGGGTTTCAAACAATCAAACATAGATTTTATTTGTGCAGTTGGGCGATGTGTAAAATTTATCGACCCAATCAATGTCATTCAAATAGGTGTACATAAACAAACCGTCCGGTTTGTAAATGAATATTTATTTATTCACATTCACGTTAAAAATTATATTTGTAACGATAAAATATTTTATTTTAACACATGAGTTTTTATTCAGTTCATTTATCAAATAAAATGATATTTTTATTTTTCTAACTTATTTTAGAAAATTTCGGCGGCATAACGGCACGATACTAGAAACGGGACAAGGCCTAGTCTTATCCCCGGTCTAGTGAAGGCCCACGCCATTCACACATCAATCAAATCAATTCCATTTCACCAAACAATTAAATTCAAACCAAATAATCTAACCAACTACACAACCAAACAATTAAACTAACAAGCCATCCATGGTCTGTGGATGACGGGTGTCGGGTGCTACTAAACACCGTCTGCATCCTAGTATATATATATATATATATAACTAGAAAAGAAATTGAAGAGTGAGAAATTCTCACCGAAAGCTATCCCAACTTCACGACACTTCATTTATAGAAATCTTCATCGTTCTCGCCTTTTGTCGCTTTCGTTGCCCGTAGCCACTACATATGTAAAAATCGAATTTTTACTTCGTTATTCAATATATAAAAATCGAATTTTTACTTCGTTATTCAATATATAAAAATCGAATTTTTACTTCGCTATTCAATATATAAAAATCGAATTTTTACTTCGTTATTCAATATATAAAAATCTCGCCTTTTCAATTATAAAGATTTCGCCTTTTCAATTACATCATTATAAAAATCACATTTTTATTTTGCTACACATATAAAGATGATATTTCTAATATTCCTATCATGTAAAAATTATATTTTTAATTCTCTACATAAACAAAAATCATATTTTTACATCTTCTACATAGTAAAAATTATATTTTTAATACTTTAAATATATATAAATCATATTTTTAATTCTTTAAAAATATAAAAATCCTACCTTTAACTGAATAAAATCTTTTCTATTTTAAAATCTATGTTATTTACATATAAATACCGATCTAATCTATGTCATTTACACACAAATTAGTTAAACTAAAAAAAATACAAAGAAGAAAACTCATCGTGTTCTTTCAGGGGGGGTTGGACTGCTGTGGAGAGGGGCGGGCTGTCGCGAGGCAAATCGAGGGGGGGTTTCGCGGTGGTCGAGGTGGAAGGGGGGGTGCGGTTGCGGCGGTCTTCGATGGAAGGGGGGTGCTGTCGCACGAGAGGAGGGGGAGACATGGGGGGGCCTCCTGGCGGCGATGACGATGGGAGGAGCGGCGGCTCCTCCCCTTTCCTCCTCCGTTGCCCTCTACTTCTCTTTTTTTTCCTGTAATGAACGAAATGAAGAAAAGGGGGGGCCAGCGGTTTATAAGGGGAGGAGGGAGGATATATATTTTTTTATTTTATTATTTAATTTAAAAAGTTGACTTTTACATACGAACTCGAAAAGAGGCCCACCGCCTGTCGTCCATAGCTAATTACCCCCATTCCGAACACAATGGGATATGTCTCGCAAGCTGATTTGATCGTTTCGATCAGTTTTCGTCAAAATCAACATATAACTCTATATATTGAATTTAAACGCGCATTTCAATTTACGGGGCCGCATACTAGCTCGAAAAATTCTAGAAAAATATTTTCTAGCTTCGTATTGACGATACGGTCCTAACAAAATCAGTTTCTTCGAATTCTGAGACCGTTGGAAAAATGGCCATTTCCCAGTCGATTAAAATCAACTGAAACTGGTCAAACACGTTTTTCTTCGCCACGCTCTCATATTGATTCGAAAAATTATGAAATTTGGAACCTAGCAATAACTTGACATCACATACCCAACAAAAGTGGTTTCATCGAAATCCGAGGTCGTTTGCAAAATGTCTATTTTTAAGGGCCTGAATTCCATAGCAGTTATTCAGAATTTTCAACTGGACATATCTTTTGATTCCCGCTATGAAATTTTGATTTTTCAGATTCGTTGGAAAGATATTATCAAATAGATCCTAACGTTTTTGGTTTCACTAAAATCCGGATTGTTTTGAACCCGGTACATTCAATTGAAGTTTGAAATCGAATTATCGAACTACCGCGCCATTTTCAATTCTATTTATAATTATATATAATTATTTATATTCTAACGACGAAGCGTATAAATATATACGTTCTATATATATTCAAAATAAATTTCTCGTCGATATTATTTAAAATAATCTATTTTAAATATTCCAAATTCGCTATAATTGCCAAAATAAAAATTTTAAACTGGCCCAGATTTTCCGGGTTATTACAACAACACTTACAACACAGCAGAAACAATAACTACATAATGCTGAAGCCTACTGCTCCAAGCTCCTTTAAATAAATCTGTAAATCCTAAACTACTTGACTGCCCATACAAATTCAGGCACCCAAGAGTTTAGGTAAAACAAAAAAAAATGAACTCCGGGTCAGTCATGGGACTGGTATGAGTAAACAATTTAAAACAGATTCAGAAACTAAATGATATCTCATAAGACCACGCCGTATAACACGGAACGGGTTTTTCCCTTATGAGAATCCAAACCACTTGATTTAACTTTTAAAAATCCTTTTAAAGGAAACGATAATCTTTATATCAAAACTCTTTTGATATTATAATAGTGTCTGAATCAAATAAATAACAATCTAATGGAACGTTTGCATCTCACGTTCCACATATATAATATACAATCAAAACCGCAAGCACTTATTGGGTAATGAATTTCCAACTATGACAAGGTATGGAACCACCTTTTGATAACGTATCTCTAGAGTAGAATACACTGGGTTCAACAAGAACATTTTTAACCTGGCCACACATGACCAAACACTCATTTTTCTTAAGTGTATCGAATGTTTATCACCAACGGTTGGGATCAGCAACCGTTTTCCCGAATGGGACAACATCGAATATAATAAGGAATTAAATGAATCTCTAGATAGGTAATAATACACCCTAATGGGAGCGAACCACATAGCTATGCTGCCTACCCGATTTTTGTCATTTCCCGGTTGTTGAGGCCTGAGGCTACGCTTACTTATCATTCATTTATAACACAATCACTCTGAATGTCATATTGTCAGATGCGTTAATCATAAATTGATTTGCACAAATATATTATGGATATTATGCTAAGAGAATAAATCTGTTGCCACCATATATATTTATACAGACCAACATATTCGATCATTGGAAATACTTTGTCAGACATTCTTCCATATAAGTTTGTTCTCGGATTGAACGAAATCGAAGGCACAATTTCCATTAATAGAAAAAGCCCTTGCACTCTACTCCGTCTCTGATTTCCTTCATATAATCTGATTCGCAACGCTACTACCAATACAGAGTGGTTCTCAGATAATAATCCACCAGTCTCTCCATATTTACAACGATATTGGGAACACTTCGACGGTCGGTTATTTAACTATTGAAGAAAACAAACAAACATTCATCCGTAACAAACAACTACTGGGCCCCTTAATTAATATTCATTAATTAAATCACCCTTTCCATTTCCTTAACAATATTTGTTAAACAAATATTTTCAATTGTCATCTCGGTCTCTTACTTTTTTTGGAAAACATTTCCAAATATCAACTTCTTTTATTTTCTATGTTTAGAAAATATCTTCTATTTATAATTGGAAAACATTCCAATTACTTATCACTTTCAAGACCATTCATTTCTACACTCAGAAAATATTTATTTATTATATTTCAAAAATTACACTTTCTTGGGTTAAAACGAATGTTGTGTAAAACATCGTTACGACAACCCAAAATACTGCATTCAACCGATCTTATTCAAACATTTATCTTCGAGACCAAACCTTGCTATTTATTAGTTAAAAATGAAATCAATCAAGTTGGGGTATAACTACCTCTCAGACCTTGACTGAAAACATCATTAATTTCAAAACAGACAAGACCACTTAACTCGAATAACCAACACTATATTAAACCAATTTTCCATTTCTAAAACACGTATACGCTTCTCTTTCTATTTTTAACAAATCTAATTTATAGATTTCCTTTTTGTTTATAATATTCTATTTTTAAGTTCATTTCCTTATCGAATTCTATATTTTTTGATACATTGATTTCTAACTATCAAATTTTCTTAAAAATATTCTAAATCCTTAAATTTCCGGAAAAATTCGCCATAACCTCCTTTGTACCGACAAATAGTTCAAACCTCAACTCGCCTCTCTAGGCCCTTACAATTCAAAAGGAAAATCAAAAAGGCCAAGTGGCTTGCCGATTCGGCGCATAAAACCTCATGTGGAATTTAAACATGTACCTTATTGTCGGGCACTAACTTTATAAACTTCATTCTCTTTGTTCCATACCTGTTTAACACATGTTCACCTGTTTTCAATTCAATTCAACTCAATCCAATCGTTTGAATTCAGTTTCTCCCATTTATACTTTAATTAGCTTCTTAGCCTATTTCACTTGTTATTTGAACATATCATGTTCGTATGTATTTTTAGTTTTCTTATAAATCAATTTAATCCCATTTTCATTTCAGGTTTCATATTCGATTTCGAATATGAAATTCACAAGCCTCATTTACTTACCAAAAGAAATATCTCGATCTAAAATTCGATAAACAATTTTTTTTCTTCCACTTAGTAATTTCTATTCAAAAATAAATAACTGATTTTGTTTCAAAAATCAATCCATTTACTCCACTCGAGTTCATATTTATTTTATAACTCAAGTCCAGATTTTTCAAATGGAATTTGGATTTTATTTGCTTAAAAATCCTTATATTTATTTATATAAACCATTATGGTTTTTAAAGGACTTTGGCGCTGCTTTTCTGAAAATTGGATTTTGGCATATCTCAAAATCTATTAGACGAATTCCAGATTTTTCTCTTCCATTAGAAAATTATTATTCAACCGGTCCTGACGATTCTAGTTTCAAAGAATTCCGACTTAATTTGAGTTGCATATACTCAATTGAAGTTCAAAATGCCAATTTACGAACTACCGCGCTGCGGCGAGCTCGTTTTAATTATATTTTATATATAAATGTTTTTGTTAGCCTACTTTGTGAATTAGGCTACACAAAGAGCAAACAATGAGAAAGCCGCCAACCGGTCCGGATCGGAGGGAAATAACGCAGGAAAAAAGTAGAGATCAAAGACGCAGAAACCATATTGGTTCGGATCGGAGAAGTACGTCAGCAACATCAAAAGATAGCAAGTGGCCTCATCGGATCGGATCGGAGGCGCCGATCCGAACCTCTTTCTCTGAACCTGTGACCGTTGCTGCGTACATCTCCTGAAGACTCGGGCCAAGCATGACCATTTCCTCCCACGATCTCCCACTAAGTCGATGCGCTGTCACCATCTGGAGGCCTCGGAACCCGACTCTTATGGGATGGGTGCCACGCAGTTCCAAACCGGAGCCACTTCGAAGAGATTTTTCACCTATAAATACACCATTAAAAGGCATTTGAAAGGATCTTTTGGCAAATTCTCAGTTCTAACTTCCTCCATAGTCGAATTTCATAACTACACTCAGATCAGAATCATCTCTTAAAGTCTATTTTTGAGAGATTTGAGTGAGTATATGCATTGTAATTGTGAAGTTGAGTGAGAATCATTGTTGTATTTGCATTCGAATTATCAATTAAAAGAGTAGAAAGTGGACGTAGGCTCTTTAACGCCGAACCACTATAAATCGTGTGTTCTTCGTTGCTTTTTAGTTCCATTTCATTAAATTCATAGCTCATTTGGGTGTTAGAACCAATTTTTGATCTAACATTTTGGTGCTTCCACTGAGAGACCTTCGAATTCTCAGCCTTTTTGGGATTATCATTCTACTATTTGGACTTTCAAGTTCAAAGAAGTTAATCCCTTGTCTCTGACATCTTTCAGTACTTGTTGACTAACCGTTGAAGAATCGAGTATCATGGCTGAGACCAAAGGGAAAGAAGTGCAAGGCACTAGGGGAAATGATGCTAGAGAAGATCAGCAAGCCATCGTGATAACAAGGTTACGCGCTCAAAGCTCTGGAGCAGACCGCTCCGATCAGGAGGACCCGAACCGGATGGGAGGCGCCGATCCGAACTGGATGGAAGGCACCGATCCGATCCGGTCTAGTGAAGTCGAGGGCACTCACTCTCTCCATTCGAACCGCCCCGACCAGGCTGCTGTGAACCGATCCGATCCGAACCAGAATGAAGCTGGAACTTCTACTCGAGCTCCCTCCAACGCTCTTATTCCAGCCACGATGACTATTGTTCAGCCCGATCCATCTGCACCCATTACCCGGGGAGACTTTTCACGTTTTCTTGACATGCTACTGAGCACTAAAGAAGCATTGGAAGCCCAAAGGCGTGACAACCTTCGCATGCAGGAAAATATGATCACTATGGGTAGAGAACTACAGGAGCTTCGGAGCCAGAGGACTCCTTCCCCAGCACGCCGCCATGCTACATATGATTCGTCTTCTTCGGATGAAGAACGCCCCCGCGAGAGAAGGCCGCTTGAACGACCTCAGAACCTCGATCAATTGACTTTTGGATCTTTAAGATCCCGAGAAGACGCTGCTCGTGTATTGGGCCCTGATGACCCGACCCTGCAACAGCCTATGTTGTTACCCATGCGCAGATCCCACGTCTTACCCAGGGATCCTAATATTACCAACCCCACACAGCAACAGCTCCTCCAACATCTACCTCCTGAGATCGACCGGGAGCACAGAGAGCAACGTAGAGCAGCTGCCACCAGAAATAGGAGGTTATCCCCAGATCAGGAACCCAGGGGTAATCCGAACATCAGATCTAGAGAGCCTGTGCAGACATTAACAAACGCCGATGTATGGGCAATGGTGCGCCAGATTATGTCCGAAAGCCGGCAGTATATTAATGAGGATTGGGGCATTGAACAAAGTCATACTCCCTTCACAGATGACATACTGAATTTCCAGTTCCCCCGGTGTTTCAACTTGCCTCAAATGGATCGATATTCAGGAAGAACAGACCCAGGGCAGCATCTGATGAGATATGCATGGTTCATGAACGCAGCAGCAACTCCGGATGCCTTAAAATGCAAAGCTTTTCCAATCTATCTCGAAGATGTAGCGCTAATGTGGTTTACCCGACTCCCTCCTCGGTCAGTATCCAATTTCACAGAATTGAGTGAGCGCTTCATGAATCAATTTCAACTCCATGCCCAAAAGTCCAAGAGCGTCATAGAATTGTCACGGATTAAACAGGGCCCAGGAGAATCTTTGATGTCCTATTTGGATCACTTCAACCTGGCCGTCACTGAAGTTAGTGATCCCCATGAACCCACTATCCTGTTGGCCTTGATAGAAGGGGTAGATCCCGACACGGAGTTCGGGGATTACTTGGCTGGAAAACCACCTCCTACTAGAGAATTGTTCTATGAAAAGGCTAATATCCGCTTACAGCGCGAAGAAGCTAAGGAAAACCGGAAGAGAAAGTCTGAAGGGGCCTCGAAGGAAGGTGTCCAGAGTAACGTTGCTGTGAAACAATCTGGTGACAGTTCAGGGAAGGTGGAAGTAAATGTTGGCAACCAGAGTGGTGGTAATAACAACAGAAATGGGAACGACAATAGAAGGAACAGAAACCGAGGGAATAGCTCTAATAAAAGACCCAGATTCCAGACTTTTGAAAATTATACGCCGTTAAATGATACATTGGAGAATATTTATTTAGACACATATAGCACATTGCAGTACAAAAAACCACCACCCAGAGACTCCACTGAGAAAGAAATTGCAACGGGAAAGTTTTGCTTGTTTCATGGAACCCACGGTCATTCCACCAATGAATGCCGTCATTTGAGAGACATTGTCAAAAAATTGTTGCGAGAAGGAAAGCTAGATGAGTACAAAGTTGCCCCAAGGGACAGGGGCAAGGGGGACAAGCCCCGGACTCAAACCCGTCTACCTCGAAACCCACAGCCCAGCAAAAAGGCAAGAGGATCGTCATTAATACTATTATAGGCGGATCTCACCTAGTTGGTCGTAGTTTTAAAGCTATGGATCAGTACGTCAATGTCGCAAAGCATTTTGAGGTTGGAGAGTGCAGTAGCCTCGATGATGTTACCCCAGTAAAACAACAAAAGACGATGTCAACGACGTCGTATTCCGCAATAGAGATGATTCCGGAGTTCAATCTCCAACCGACGATCTGCTAGTAATCACCACAACAATTGGCCCTGCTTTAGTCCATAAAGTGTTAGTGGACAATGGGAGCTCGGTCAATATCCTTTTCAAGAGAGCTTTTGAACAGATGAAACTTGAGGCAAAAGATTTAAAGCCATGTGAAGGATGGATACGTGGCTTTAACGGAGCATCTACAGCTCCGATGGGTTTTGTGGAACTACCAGTCACACTAGGGCAGGGAGATCGCCAGAGAGTAAGGATCCTACCATTTTTAGTTTTGTATGTGGAGTCGCCTCACAATGCCTTCCTAGGTCGACCGGCCCTTGCCGAAGTTAGGGCATGTATTGCACCTTGGTGCTTGCTACTTAAATTCCCGACTGACTCAGGAGTTGGGGTGATGAGGGGAGACCAAGCTACGGGACGGGCTTGTTACATCACAGAGTTAAAGATGTTAATGAAAGGGTTGAATATAGATGCTAAGGATGATTTCGCCCCTCCAAAGGAGGCCTCAGCATAGCAATAAAGGGGTCCAGCCCCAAGAGAGTCGCCCTCAGATGTACTCGAGGATACAGATCCCAGAGAGGATAGTGAACCCGGGGACAGGAAGGCAACTCCCAACGAAATAACAATCAATATTCCTATTGATGAAACAGATCCAACAAAAGTGCTAAAGATCGGCTCGCAACTGGATCCAGTTAGAGCAAGGGAACTGGCTGATTTCTTTAAGGAAAATCTAGATGTGTTTGCCTGGACTCACGTTGACATGCGTGGGATTTCGCCTACCATCATGAGCCACTCTTTGTGTATTAATCCAAAGCACCCACCAGTCAAGCAGAAAAGACGGATGTTAGGCCCAGAGCAGTCAGCAGCTTTGAAAGAAGAAGTAGAGAAATTAAAAGGTAATGGATTCATTAAGGATTCAAAATATCCCGACTGGATATCGAATTCTGTCCTAGTCAAAAAGTCAAACGGAAAGTGCCGAACATGTATCAACTTTTCTGATTTGAACAAAACTTGCCCGAAGGATAGCTTTCCTCTTCCCAGAATTGATCAAATAGTAGATTCGACGGCCGGGCATGAACTTTTATCCTTTATGGACGCCTATTCCAGGTACAATCAAATTCCCATGCACATACCAGATCAAGAGCATACGAGCTTTATCACAGACTTGGGGTTGTATTGTTACGTGGTAATGCCGTTTGGGTTAAAAAATGCGGGAGCCACATATCAACGCCTAGTCAACCGCAAGTTTTACAATCTAATCGGGAAAACCATGGAAGTTTACGTAGATGATATGCTCGTGAAATCCAAGCATTCTTCTGATCATACGAAGGACTTAGCAGAAATGTTCAGCATATTACGAAGGTATGGAATGAAGTTGAATCCCTTGAAGTGTTCTTTTGGAGTGGCATCAGGTAAGTTCCTTGGCTTTATCGTGAGTTCCAGAGGAATTGAAATCAATCCGGACCAAATAGCAGCAATACGGGATATAGAGGAGCCGCGGAAGATCAGGGATGTTCAAAGCTTAGCTGGGAAGGTTGCAGCACTGGGCCGGTTTATCTCCAAAGCAACAGACAAGTGTTTTCCTTTCTTTGATCTCATAAAACGGGGAAAACGAAATTTTGAGTGGACTCCCGACTGTGTGGAGGCGTTTCAGAATCTATTAGATTTCCTAGAAAAGCCTCCAATATTATCAAAGCCTGTGGAACATGAGGATTTGTTCGTCTATTTGGCGGTATCATCTCACGCCGTCAGCGCAGCATTAGTACGTGAAGAGGATAAAGTCCAGAAACCTGTGTATTACGCAAGCAAAAAACTAGCTGCTGTAGAACGTAACTATCCGAAGATAGAGAAGCTTGCTTATAGCCTCCTGATTGCTTCCTGCAAACTTCACCATTATTTCCAGACACACCCGATAGTTGTATATACAGATCAACCTTTAAGACAAGTGTTGCAAAAACCCTAAGCATCGGGGTGGTTGCTTAAATGGAATATTGAGCTGAGTCAATTTGATTTGAACTTTCAGCCACAAAGATCAATAGGGGGAAAGCATTGGCTCACTTCATAGCTGAATTTACAATTCCCGAAGAGGAAATGGTGGGTGATAAGATAGTTACTCTGGATCAAGAGTTGGAGCTTAGTCCGTGGAGACTATATACGGACGGAGCCAAGCACGATTGAAAGTCCGGCGCCGAAGTTGTTTTAATAACTCCTGAAGGACGATCTATTTATTATGCATTACGGTTGGAATTTGCTGCTACTAACAACGATTCCGAGTATGAAGCCCTGATTGTCGGGCTGAAACTCGCCAAAGATTTGGGAGTAAAGACATTATATATATATATTGCGATTCCAAGATAGTTGTATGTCAAGTTCGGGAAGAATTTGCTGCTAAAGGACCTCGACTCATCACTTATCTCAAAAAGGTAAAGGAGTTATTGGAAGGATTGGAGCATTATAGCACAACACACATTCCAAGAACGGAAAATTAGAAAGCAGATCGACTGGCGAAGCTAGCAAGTTCTGATAATCCTAAAGAAACCGAAGTGGTTCCGATAGAGGTCTTGGAATCACCAAGTTTCGACCTGATGGAAGCAGAGCTAGCCTTGGAAGTTGAACCAGAAAGAGAATCCTAGATGACATCAATTAAGAATTTTCTCAAGAACGGAACCCTCCCGTCAAAAAAGAGCAAAAGACGAGCTGTAAGACGCAAGGCTGCAAGATACGTTTTACAGGACGACGTCCTTTATCGTCAAGGGTTTTCAATGCCCATATTACGGTGTATCGCACACGACGACATTAAACGTGTACTGCAAGAAGTGCATGACGTGAGTGTGCAGATCACACTGGGGGCCAAACCCTAGCAAAGAAAGTATTGCAATACGGATATTCTGGCCTACCATGAATAAAGACGCGGCTGATTATTCACGACACTGCGATAGATGTCAAAGATTCGCCAAAGTTTCCAGAGCGCCTCCAACCCAGCTCAAGTTGATGGTGAGTCCATGGCCGTTTGCCATGTGGGGAATTGATATTATTGGAGTGTTGCCTATTGCCAAGGGAGGAGCTAAGTACGCGATCGTTGCCGTGGACTACTTCACAAAATGGGTAGAAACTGAACCTTTAACAACCATCACGGCAAGGAAGGTGATCAGTTTTGTGGTCAGAAACATCATTTATCGATTTGGGATACCGAAGACCATCATAACTGATAATGGGACGCAGTTTGACAGCATTGAGTTTAGAAACTTTTGCCAGAAATACAAGATTGATAAACGATACACTGCAATAGCTCACCCGCAGTCAAATGGCCAGGTCGAAGCCATAAACAAGGTCATCAAATTAATTCTGAAGAAGCGGTTGGAGCGGGCTAAAGCTAGATGGGTAGACGAGTTGCCATTAGCTTTATGGGCCTACTGGACAACCTTTAAGACGGCTACCGGCCATACTCCCTATTCACTTTCCTTTGGGTCAGAAGCAGTGATCCCGGTAGAATTAGAAGTCCCTTCTCATCGAGTGGTATATTACGATCCGATGACAAATAAGGCACTCCTCCTTGATATGATTGAAGAAAAAAGAGATGAAGCCGACTTGCATGCTTCGAGACATCGACATCGAGTAGCACGTTATTTTGACCAGAAAGTTCGCTTCAAAACCTTTGAACCAGGAGACCTAGTACTGAAATGAGTCTTCCTGCCTTTGACCTAATTGGGTCCAAAATAGGAAGGGCCATACACCATCCAACGGAAGTTTGATACAGGAGCATTCAAGCTAACGACTGTGGACAGTGAGGAGATTCCCAGAGCCTAGAACGCACAGCACCTACGACGATATCTGAGCTAAATATGAAATGTCATCACTTTTGTTTTTATAAGCTATGTAAAAAGGCACGACTTGCCTTGAAAAGTCTGTTTATGTGAAGAAAGGATTATGAAGTAGATGTAGGCTACGACTTAGCTGAACCACTATAAAAATATCGTGTTCCATTTACTTTTCTGCATTATTTATATCTTCAACAATTATTTTATCATGACCATGAAACGCAAAACGTTAAATTAAATTTGGAAAGTTGGAGATGACCTATGTGCAGAAGCAAATAAAATGACTGCTTGTACGATGAAACATAGAAGAATGGGAAGACGACATTCTTAACTCTAACTCTCAAGAATCGAGAGAGAGTATAAAGGACGGGAAGATGACGTCCCTTGAGGCGTGAAGGTGCACCCAGATGAGAGACCACCTCAACGATACTCTAACCTGGTTATGAGACAGGAGAGTATAAAGATGCTAGAAAGAATAGGCATCAATGACGAAAAGAATATGGCCCCGTCCGAGAATCGGGGGCAATTGGATTTTTGATTTAATTAATCTTGAATAATTCTTGCTCAGTTACGCAAGATTGATTGGGGGCATATATGTGCATACATATTCCCCCCAACAATGACTTCGTTATAAAACTTTAGTATGACATACTATTGCATTTTCACTTAAGTACTAAACTAACAACTTTAGACATTGTAGGAAATAGAACTATTTTTATTCATAAACGTGTGATTTTGTACAAGGAAACCAAGCAAAAAAAAAATAGATGCAAGGGCCGCACTCGCTGCAACAATGTCGGACCAATTGAGTATCAAAATAAAACAAAGCACTTCATCCCTTGGGCTTTGGAGTGGACTTGGATTTTTTGGCAGCCTTCTGAGCATTCTTAGCCTCTTTTTTAGCATAAGTCAAAATGCGCTTTGGCTTTTTCTTCCCTGCAATCGAGGTGCTAGAATCGGTTGATTTTTTCCCAGGAGTCGGAACACTGGAATCAAAAGAAGATTTTTTAGCAAGCTCTTCTGTAATAGACCTAGCTGAAAGCTTAACGACTAACCTTGATCCCGAATCCACCACTGCAAGAGGCTTAAGGCTTTCAGGGTCCAGGTCTTCAACTTTTAGCTGCAAGCGTCTGTCTTGTTCGGCTTTCAGTTCAGCCAAAGTGATGTCATCGGCGCTTTTTGAATGCCCGATTATAGCCATATCAGGATCTTCTTCATGCCCTTCATTACCACCGTCGTCTTTTAAGGCATCAATCATCTCATCATCGTGGGAAGTGTCGGCCTTAGACAGATCATCTCCCCTTCCTAACTCTACGGTGGTAGCCTTATCTTGTTCTCCTTGAGCCTTATCCACGGATTTTATCCTGGTGGTGGTTACCTGAGGCACTCCAGTCTTCTCGGTCGGTTCAACACCCACAGAATGAGAAGCAACAGTTATCAACTCGGGAGAAAATAAGGGAGACTTCATCGATTGCCCAATTATGTGGTGAAAAGTGGAGACGGCCTTGACAAGTTGAGGTGAGAAGGTAGAAATACCTTCCGATGATTTTTCAGTTGGAGTGACCGCCGTCTCTGACGCCGACTCGGGTATGGGAGATAAAAGAGATGCTCGAGGGATCCCCGGGTTTTCTGGGTCATATCCCTCGACTTCAGAAGTTTCAGCGGTAGTGGAAAAAGAACCAACCTCAGCGATATTATTTTGTTTGGCCATCCGCTTCTCTTCCTCCATAGCAGCGGCAATGAGGCGACGCCCCTCGGCTAGACATGCCGGCTCATCATCTGTTAGATATTTTTCCATAAGCTTATCTTCGTCGACGAAGTCTACCTTAAGTTCCTCTTTCTCCCATTCGATAATTTTACTCCATACGTGAACCAAGGTAGTTGGATAATCTTCAATCCAAGAGATGTTTCGGCGACGCATTATGTGCCCGAAGAATTCAATCAGTTGTTCACCAAAACCGTGCACTTCTTCCTGAGCCTCTAACAGTTGTTTGTGGGTTTCTTCAGCAGACTTAATGACATTTTCCGCATTCCCCTCAGCTAGGGCAGCCCTATTCTCAGCTTCCATTAACTTGGATTCCAACAGCGTTTTGTTTCTCCAATTCAGCATTTTTTTCGCTAACTCGGATTTTTCTCGCTCAAGAGTATTGTAAGCTAGTTGCATTTTGACGTTATCTGACTTGGCATCTTCTGCTTGTTTCTTCAACTCCAAGCGCTCTCGACTATGAGATTCTAGCAAGTCATGATAACGCTTCTGTAACTCTTTAACTTGCTATTTAAAGTTGGTAGCATCTCGTTGAGCGATGACAAGTTGGGCCTGTGTGTCCTCAAAGTCCTTCTCCAAATTTTTCAAGGCTTCTGCGTCTACATCTGCAGTCTTTTTCATCGAATTAATATCCGTAATCAAAGTCTGAATGATCCTGGAGAGATTACGTGAATACTTGAACATCTCCGAGTATTGTTTTTCGACTGCGTTAATCTTCGCTTTGGCCTCATCTGCCCACCTTGAAGAAACAGGATCGAGAGCAGGTAAGAAAGTTAGATTTTCAAAATAATGGTCGGGGAATTACTTCTCCAAATATTTCCGCTTAACTTTAGACTCAGCGTCCAGTGGTGGAGGTTGGCTGTATGTTAGCTCGGTGTCCCTGTGTTTAGTGGGCACGATGGCTGCATCACCCTTTCCAGGTCGCTTATCAGAAACCTTATGTTTGTCTCGTGAGTCGGTATGTTTCGGTGGACTTTTTTCCCGACTGTGTTTGTCTTGAGGAGAAGTTCGGTCTTTGGGCTGCGATGTGTCTTCTCCTCGATGACTTTGATAGCTTTTATATCGGTCTGAATCCGACCGGATGGGGGAGCGAGAACGCGAAGTGTGTGACTGATAAGAATCATGAGGCCTTATGTCCTCTCTACCCTGGCTTTCACGGCGATCATGCTTGACATTGGAAGGGGGTCTAGTCATGCTGCGACGTAATTTCCTGATGTCATAGTAAGGGCGAGACATTGTACCTGTGCAACAATATAAGTGGAATTTAGAATCAGTGTTCACATAAGAAGTAAGTGCTGTGAAGTGTGGTGCTATTGTGTTGGGTGGGTGCATCATAAGTGGTGTCCCCCCCCCCCCCCGACAAACCCGAAGTAAGGCCAGCGCGAGTGGGCTCTTTGGCCTTAACGGGAGTAGTCTCCTCTGAAGATGTGAAAACTAAAGGATTTGTACCAAAGTCCTCTGAAGTGTAGATGGTTTCAGGTAGAGGGAGATCTCCTAAACCCTGAAATGTGGAATCATCGGTAGTAGGGACATCTCCTTGAGAAGCATCTATTGGCAGCTCTTTAGGGGACATTGACTTTTCAGGAGAAATAGCTTCATCAGGGGCGGTATACCCTTCTCTGTGCTTTTCGGCTATGTTGGCCAACTCATCGTCCTGAGTTGAAGATGGAGAGGGTGAAGTCCGAAGAGGTATCGTTGGACTTTTCGAGCCCTCGCTCGTTCCAGGAATTATGTCTATTGGTGGTATATATACATATGGAGCCGACCCATGACCTATGATGCGGGTAATGGATAGTAGCCCGTGATGATGTAGGTACTCATCCTTAAGAACTTCGTCAATGGTTAGAAATTTTTGATCGCCATTGAGGAGTCGATGCAACCGATCAAAGTATAATTGATCTGATATTTGCTTTGGGTTATCAACTGCGAACAAAAGAGAAAGCAGGTTAATGTGTTGACATGAACAGTCAAAATCGAGATCTAGAAAATCGATGCTTTACTTGATTTGGTCCACCTCCTGGCACACCCCGGCTGTTGCCTGATATAAAACCATTCTAGCTTGGAATCGCCGGCCTTGCTGATAAATGGAGCTGAAATAATTTTCCTTTTTGGGACTGATTCGAAATAAGAGAAGGAAGGAGTTTCCCGAGTCCGATGCTTGAAATTATAAAAATGTGGATGTCATCGAAAGTGAGCTCTGTATCTAAAATCTCACTGTATGCTATATATAAGGTATATAAGTAAGCATAGTGGTTGGGATGTAACTGCATGGGGGCAATCCACATCTGTCTCAGGAAGTCGACGACAAAAGGCGGGAATGGTGGAATAGCCCCAACCATACACATCGATCGAGTAACTGCCATAAATCCTTCCGGAGGATTGTGAGGACGATCAGCTTTCGATGGCACCAGGGTATCTCTTTTCAGTATCCCGTGCTTTAAATATATTCGAACAAGTCTGTCCTTATCAATCGTCGATTCGACGAAATCATTAGGTAATTCCAAAATAATGGCGGACTCAAATTCATCAGGAGCTCGATTATCTCCTATTCCCCCTTCCTCTTCATCGCCCAGAGAAACTTCGCTATCGGAAGGTGTTTCACTATTATGTGCTCCTACTTCATAATCTGAGCCCTCATCGTCCCATTCGGGGTCTGAGGAAGAAGATATGTCATCAAGAGTATATTTCTCAGAAGTTTCCGCAACTTTCAACTTCTTTGCTAATATAGATGAACGTCTCTCGGACATGATCACTAGACTATTGAAGAAACAATAGCAAGGATTAGAGTAAAGTTGCCCGTGTCCCCCGTGTGTGTATGTGAACTAAAGTGTGTGCTACATGTAACAAAGATGCAAAGTAAACACATGAGAGCGTGATATACAGATTCAAAAGAGTAATAATGGTTCGGAATAGTTCTTGATGTTTGTTATGTTCGTAAGGCGCTATCCTAACTGTTCATCAAGTTGAAGGTTATGCCAAGCATTGATTAAGCTAGTTGGAAAAATTCTTGCACATTGAGTTAGACTGTTTCGGTTCGGTTTGGGTATGTGTAATGGGATCGGATCGGGGGGCAAAGTCGTGTTTCGCTCTGAAGCAGATGTTCACACCCAGTGAGTAGAACCGGATCAGTTCGGATGTAGGCTTTTGGATCGGATCGGATCAGCTTGAATAATCCTTTTTCTCTTTGTCTCTTATTCCGATCCGACCCGATCAGATAGGTTTTGTTTTCCCTTTTTTCCTTTTTCTGCTCCGACCCAATTCGGTCTTGCAAACATCCTTCCCTTTCCTTCATTCCAACGTTTCTTCACCCGAACCAATCCCAGTTCCTCTCCTCTCCTTCATCTCCTTCATTTTCCACCTCGCCGAACCCAACTCCATTTCACAAACCCCAATTAAGTCCAAGCACTTACGTGCTCAAATATACTGTAGAACCCTAATTCCTCCTCTCAACGCCTCGAGGTGGTGACAGAGCCACCAACGACGATGGCGAGGAGAGAGGAGGCCAAGGCGTTGAAACCTGGAAAACGCCATGATCAAATCGCCCAATTTGACCACAAATCTCGACTGAACTCAATTATTACAAGGATAATCAAAGCTTTTAACCTACCGAATTGTTTAATTTAAGGAAGAACGAGAGAGTTTTGGAGTTTTTGAAACTCTAGGGTTTTGATGCAAAGTTTGTTGGACGAGAATAATAAAAGAAGAAGAGGAAGAAGAAGACGGGAGGAAGATTTATATAAGTTTGTGGTGACTACTCGTATTCCCAGTCTTCTCTACCCCGTTCGGACTAGGATTCAAGCCCACAAAGGTGCTCTGGCCTGTTAATCCATGATGAAGCAATACTGGAGGGTCCATCCAGGTGTGCCACTGGAGGAAATCCATTCAGATCGAAATCCAAACCGAAAGGGACCATATACACTTATTTGCCATGCAGGATGAATTTGAGGAAAAGTAAAGAAAAAGCTCACTTGGAAGAATCACTGGACATTAAAGGGAACTCTCAAAATTGTTTGAAAATGAATAAAGTAATTCATATGGTTGTGGGTATATATAAGCAGCAAAGGCAAAGACTTTATGAAGTGACAAAATGCCACAAGTAAATGGAAGCGATCATTCAATGGCTCTAATTCGAAGGATGTTTCGTAAACTGCTTCGAAGCACACTTTATCTTAAATAAGAGTGTACTTCGAGGGGGCAAAATGTTAGCCTACTTTGTGAATTAGGCTACACAAAGAGCAAACAATGAGAAAGACGCCAACCAGTCCGGATCTGAGGGAGATAACGCATGAAAAAAGTAGAGATCAAAGACGCAGAAACCATATCGGTTCGGATCGGAGAAGTATGTCAGCAACATCAAAAGATAGCAAGTGGCCTCATCGGATGGGATCGGAGGCGCCAATCCGAACCCCTTTCTCGGAACCTGTGACCGTTGCTGCACACATCTCCTGAAGACTCGAGCCATGCATGACCATTTCCTCCCACGATCTCCTACTAAGTCGATGCGCTGTCACCATCTGGAGGCCTCCGAACCCAACTCTTATGGGATGGGTGCCACGCAGTTCTGAACCGGAGCCACTTCGAAGTGATTTTTCACCTATAAATACACCATCAAGAGGCATTTGAAAGGATCTTTTGGCAAATTCTCAGTTCTAACTTCCTGCATAGCCGAATTTCATAACTACATTCAAATCAGAATAATCTCTTAAAGTCTATTTTTGAGAGATTTGAGTGAGTATATGCATTGTAATTGTGAAGTTGAGTGAGAATCATTGCTGTATTTGCATTCAAATCATCAATTAAAAGAGCATAAAGTGGACGTAGGCTTTTTAATGCTGAACCACTACAAATCGTGTATTCTTCGTTGCTTTTTAGTTCTATTTCATTAAATTCATAGCTCATTTGGGTGTTGTTAGCCCACTTTGTGAACTGGGCAACACAAAGTCAAGATGTGAAATATTGAAGAACTTGAAAAACACTGAAGCGGGTCGGATCGGAGCAGTGTATCGGTTCGGATCGGATAAAGTCTTCTGTTCGGATCGGTGAACTATTGCTGTTGGAATCAGAGAGGCACAGCCGTTCGGATCGGAGAGCAACCCACTTCCAGTTGGATCGGAAAGCTACCTGCTACAAAGACAGATCGGAGCGGAGCAGAGTAAAAACAAGAATTAGTCCTAAGTTAATCCGGGTCGGATCGGGTCCTCCGATCCGAACCCCTTGTGCACACTCTTTCGATCCGAGCCTGTCTTCCACGTCACTCCCCTGCATGAGCGCCTGGTTATTCGGAGCGGCTATGACCAGTTCCTACCCACAACGTCCACTGCTCTGATGCGTTGTCATAGAAATCCACCCGAACCCGAGGCTGATGGGATGGATGACACGTGGCTCCGATCCGGATCGGGTTCTGGGCTAATTTTCACCTATAAATACCCCGTCTGGAGACAAAGAAAAGGTTCTTTTTTCTGGCACTTTGAGAGTTCAACCACCTTCATAACCCAAATTCCAGCACTCCCGGAAAATCCAAATCCTGTTTCATTATTTGTTTTTAGACAATTTAGTGAATGTAAGTGAGTTGTGAGAGAAATCAAGTGAATATTTCATTGTATTTGCAACTAAATCATTGAAAATAGTGAAAGACAAGTGGACGTAGGCATTTCTTCGCCGAACCACTATAAATCCTGTGTGTTCATTTTACTTTTGATCTCATTTCATTCTGTTCTTAATCAATTTGGGTGTTAGAACCATTTTTTGGTCTAACATTTTGGTGCTTTCACTGAGAACTATCTGAATTCTTTGTTTTTCGGGATTATCGTTCTACTTTTTGGACCGTTGAGTTCAAAGAAGTTAATCCTTAAGTTTCGAAGCTCTTGGATATTTGTTGAATTGATTGTTGAAGAACCATGGCAAAGGAAAAGGCAAAGAAGTTCAATCCGGTCGAGGAAATGGAGCTGGCAAAGATCAGCAAAATGCGGTTGTGACAAGGTCTCATGGGCAGAGTTCAGCAGCAGGACGAACCGATGCAGGAAACCCGAACCGCCTTCAGGGGGAGAGCTCCGATCCGATCCAAGTAGGAGATTCTGAAGCAGTGCATTCCCCCAACCTGAACCGACCCGAGCAGCTTGCCATGTACCGACCCGACCAGGCTCCCCAGCTCCGAACCGACCCGATCTCCCATCTCTGAACCGATCCGACACTTGGTGATGTTGGAACCTCTACTCGAGTCCCTACGAATGCTCCGATTCCAGCCACCAGGGTCAATGATCAGGTCAATCCGTCTGCGCCCATTACTCAAGGAGATTTCTCACGCCTACTTGACATGCTTGAGAGTACTAGGGAGGCTATGAAAATCCACGAGCGCACCAACCTCATGATGCAAGAAAATATGAGACTCATGAGCAGGGAAATTAGCGAACTCCGAAGACAGAGAACCCCTTCCCCGGTTCGTCACACACTAGTGGATCAGTCTTCTTCTTCCGAGGAAGAGCGGCCCCGTGAACGAAGGCCGCTCGAACGACCTCAGAATTTGGAGCAGCTGACATTCGGATCTTTGGGGTCTCGCGAGGATATTGCACGAGCACTAGGAAACAATGATCCCACTCAGGGGCAAAGGCTCCAGTCCCCTCCTCCCGAGATCGACCGGGAGCGTAGGGAGCGGAATAGAGCAGAAGCAGCTCAAAGAAGAAGAGCATCTCCTGAACAAGAGCCCAGAAGGAACCCGGATACGAGGACCAGGGAACCTGAACGGCCCCTAACTAATGCTGATGCACAGGCAATGGTACGCCAGATTATGTCCGAGAGCCGGAACTATACCAATGAAGATTATGGCATTGAGCGAAGCCATACACCTTTCACTGACGACATCCTCGATTTTCAGTTTCCCCGGCGTTTTAACCTGCCACAGATGGACAAGTACAATGGAAGAACTGATCCAGGACAGCATTTGATGCGATACTCGTGGCTCATGAATGCTGCCGCTGCTCCTAATGCAGTGAAATGTAAGGCATTCCCGATCTATTTAGAAGATGTAGCGCTGTTATGGTTTACCCGACTTCCCCCTCGTTCGGTGTCGAATTATAAGGAATTGAGCGAACGTTTTATGAATCAATTCCGACTCCATACCCGAAAGTCCAAAAGTGTTATTGAATTATCAAGAATTAAGCAGGCGCCAGGAGAGTCTTTGAGGTCATATCTTGACCGTTTTAACTTAGCTGTGACTGAAGTTAGCGACCCACATGAGCCCACCATCTTGATGGCATTAAAGGAAGGAGTCGATCCTGAATCCGAGTTTGGAGATTACCTTTCTGGGAAGACACCCTCCACGAGAGAGATATTCTATGAAAAGGCTGATATTTATTTGAGACGAGAGGAGGCCAGGGCAAACCGAAAGAGAAAGTCTGAAGCGGCTTCAAAAGAAAATGTTCAGAGTAACGTCGCCGTGAAGCAGTCTTGGGAAAGTTCCGGAAAAGTTGAAGTAAATGTGGGAAACAAGAGTGGAAACGACAAGTCTGGAAACGGGGGCAACAACAATAACCGTAATGCGAACGGTAACAGAAGAAATAGAAATAGAGGAAGTGATCCTAGCAAAAGGCCCCGATTCCAGACTTATGAGAATTATACACCGTTGAACGACACTCTGGAGAACATTTACCTGGATACATACAATGTTTTGCAATATAAAAGACCGCCACCTCGTGACTCGACAGAGAAAGAAATGGCAATTGGGAAGTTTTGTTTGTTTCATGGAACTCATGGGCATTCAACCAATGAGTGTCGGCATTTGAGAGATGTGATTGAGAAGCTGCTGCGCGAAGGGAAGCTGGATGAATATAAGGTTGCCCCGAGGGACAGGGGGCAAGGAGAGCAGGCTCCAAAACAGATTCAATCTGCTCCCAAGCCTACAGCGCAGCAAAAAGGCAAGGGAATTGTTATCAACTCCATAGTGGGTGGACCTCACTCAGCAATCTGTAGCTTCAGAGCAATGGATCAATATGTAAATGCTGCCAAGCCCGTAGATGAGAATGAAGCTGATGATTTGGAAGATATCGCCCCCATAAAACAACAGAAGACAATGTTTGACGACGTGGTATTCCGCAGCAGAGATAATACTGGGATCCAATCACCCACTGATGATCCGTTGGTCATTACTACCACCATCGGGTCGACCTTGGTTCATAAGGTGTTAGTAGACAACGGAAGTTCTGTCAATATTTTATTTAAAAAGTCATTTGATCAGATGAAGCTTGAATCTGAAGATTTGAAGCCATGTGAAGGATGGATTAGAGGCTTCAACGGGGCGTCAGCAGCTCCCATGGGGTACATAGAATTGCCCGTGACCTTGGGGCAAGGAGAACGCCGAAGAGTGCGGATGCTTCAATTCATAGTGTTGGACGTAGATTCGCCTTATAATGCATTTTTGGGAAGGCCTGCCCTTGCTGAGTTCAGAGCTTGTATCGCCCCTTGGTGTTTATTGCTTAAGTTCCCAACTGAAGCCGGAACTGGAGTAATGAGAGGGGATCAAGTTTCCGGACGGGCCTGCTATGTTTGCGAATTAAAGATGTTGATGAAAGGACTTAACATCGAGACTAAAGATGCCTCGCCTCCCCCAAATGGGGGCTCGGCATAGCAATTAGAGAGATCGACCCTAAAGGAACGCCTGAAGACCTGGATCCCAGAAAAGACGAGGAACCAGAGACTAGAAATGCAACTCCTAATGAAGCGACAGTGGAAATTCCCATTGATGAAGCTGATCCAACAAGAGTTTTGAAGATTGGATCTCAATTGGATCCACGTCGAGCCAAAGAACTAACGGACTTCTTGAAGGCGAACTTGGACGTGTTTGCCTGGACCCACGCTGACATGTGTGGGATATCGCCATCCATCATAAGTCACACACTAAATGTAAACCCGAAACATCCGCCCGTGAAGCAAAAGAGACGTATGCTGGGCCCAGAGAGGTCGGCTGCTCTCAAAGAGGAAGTGGAGAAGCTGAAGCAGAACGGATTTATTCGAGATTCGACATATCCCGACTGGATATCGAATCCCGTTTTGGTAAAAAAAGCCGAATGGAAAGTGGCGGACTTGCATTGATTTTTCAGACCTGACCAAAGCTTGCCCAAAAGATAGTTTCCCACTTCCCAGGATTGACCAGCTTGTAGATTCGACAGCAGGTCATGAACTTCTCTCTTTCATGGACGCATATTCTGGGTACAACCAAATTCCTATGCACGTGCCAGATCAAGAACATATGAGCTTCATTACAAATTTGGGATTATATTGTTATGTTGTAATGCCATTCGGATTGAAAAACGCCGGAGCCACTTATCAGTGCTTGGTGAACAGAATGTTTTATAATCAAATAGGGAAGACTATGGAAGTTTACGTGGATGATATGCTTGTCAAATCGAAGCAGTCCTCCAGCCATACGCAAGACTTGGCGGAAATGTTTGGTATCCTGCGAAAGTATCGGATGAAGTTGAATCCTTTGAAATGCTCATTTGGAGTGGCATCGGGAAAGTTCCTAGGCTTCATTGTGAGCTCCCGAGGAATTGAAATCAATCCTAGCCAAATAGCAGCGATTAGAAACATTGAAGAGCCGAGGAGAATTAAAGACGTCCAAAGTCTTGCAGGGAAAGTAGCTGCGCTGAGTAGATTTATCTCTAAAGCCACAGATAAATGCATCCCGTTTTTTGAGTTGATTAAAAGGGGAAAGAAGAACTTCGAGTGGACTCCGGACTGTGTTGAGGCCTTTCGAAATTTACTGGAACTGCTAGAGAAACCGCCGATTTTGTCAAAGCCAGTGGATCACGAAGAATTGTTTGTTTACTTGGAAGTCTCGGCTCATGCCGTTTGCACAGCCCTGGTTCGAGAAGAAGACAAAGTACAAAGGCCAGTATATTATGTAAGCAAGAAATTAGCGGCGGCAGAGCGCAACTACCCAAAGATTGAGAAGCTCGCTTATGGCCTCCTAATCGCATCCCGAAAACTTCGTCACTATTTCCAAGCTCATCCAATAACCATATACACTAATCAGCCCTTGAGGCAGGTGTTGCAGAGACCCGAAGCGTCGGGAAGGTTGATCAAATGGAATATAGAATTAAGTTAGTTTGATTTTAATTTTCAACCACGAAGGTCGATCAGGGGCAAGCTCTGGCAGACTTTATAGCAGAGTTCACCATCCTAGAGGAGGAAGTAATCGATGACAGAGTGGTTAAGTCCGAGGACGAGTTGAAGATAGATCCATGGAAACTATACACAGATGGAGCCAAGAACGACCGAAGGTCCGGAGCTGGAATCGTCTTAGTCACTCCTGAAGGACGGTCGTTATATTACGCTCTACGATTAGAATTCTCGGCGACTAACAATGACTCTGAATACGAAGCCCTGATTGCCAGGCTGAAGCTTGCTAAAGACCTCGGAATAAAAACGTTGGACATATTCTGTGACTCTAAAATCGTTGTTTGCCAAGTACGAGAGGAATTTATGGCTCGGGGACCTCGACTTATCGCCTACCTCAGGAAAGTGAGAGAGTTATTGAGCAACTTGGAGCGGTACAATATAACACACATCCCAAGAGCCGAAAACCAGAAGGCGGATAGGCTGGCAAAGCTGGCTAGTTCCGACAATCCAGAAGAGACTGAAATAATTCCAATTGAAATGTTGGAATTGTCAAGCTTTGAGTCGATGGAAATTGAGTTCGCTTTCGAAGCGGAACCGGAGAAGGAGTCGTGGATGACGCCAATTAAGAACTTCCTTAAAAATGGGACACTCCCATCAAAGAAGAGTGAGAAAAGGGCTATAGTTCGCAAGGCTACCAGATATGTCATACAAGATGATATTCTTTATAGGCAAGGATTTTCTATGCCCCTGTTACGATGTATAGCACACGACGACATCAAACGTGTACTAAGAGAAGTGCACGAAGGTGAGTGTGGAGATCATACAGGAGGTCATACTTTAGCGAAAAATATATTGCGATATGGATACTTCTGGCCCACAATTAATAAAGATGCAGCCGATTACTCACGACGCTGCGATAAGTGCCAGAGATTCGCCAAAATCCCCAGAGCACCGTCGACCCAACTCAAGTCAATGGTGAGTCCTTGTCCATTTGCCACGTGGGGAATTGACATCATTGGAGTTCTACGGATTGCTAAAGGAGGAGCGAAATATGCAATAGTCGCTGTGGACTATTTTACGAAGTGGGTGGAAGCTGAGCCCTTGACCAAAATCACGGCAAGAAAGGTGATAAGTTTCGTGGTTAGAAATATTATATGCCGATTTGGGATCCCAAGGACCATTATAACTGACAACGGAACCCAGTTTGATGGTACTGAATTCAGAAATTTCTGCCAGAAGTATAAGATCGACAAGCGATACACTGCGGTTGCTTATCCGCAGTCGAACGGGCAAGTTGAGGCAATAAACAAAGTAATAAAATCCATCCTCAAGAAACGGTTGGAGCGCGCAAAGGCAAAATGGGTTGACGAATTGCCCCTAGCTTTGTGGGCATATCGGACAACATTTAAGACGGCTACTGGTCATACCCCTTTCTCTCTCTCTTTTGGCTAAGAAGCAGTAATTCCAGTAGAGCTTGAAGTCCCTTCCCACCGGGTGAGATATTATGACCCGATGACTAATCGGGTACTCTTACTCGAGTCTCTTGATGAAATCAAAGAAAAAAGGGACGAAGCGGATTTGCGTGCTGCAAGGCATCGACGTCAGATGGCACGCTATTACGACAAAAAAGTTCGCCTTAGGACTTTTGAACCAGGAGATTTGGTGCTAAAGAGAGTCTTTCCATCCCTTCCTCACCTCGGTACAAAGTGGGAAGGACCCTTTGTCATCCAACGGAAACTTGAAAAAGGAACCTTCAAGTTAACGACCGTAGATGGCAAAGAAGTCCCTAGAGCATGGAATGCCCAACAATTGGTGCGATATTTGGATTAAGAAATGTTGTACTTTTTATTATTTTTCTTATGAACTCTGTAATAAGGCACGACTTGCCTTGGGAAAATCTGATGATATGAATAAAGGACTATAAAGTGGATGTAGGCTACGACTTAGCCGAACCACTATAAAAATATCGTGTGTTATTTACTTTTATGCATTATATATATACATTCATCGACTATTCTGTTGTGATTATAGAATACAAGATGATTTAAGACCTGAAAAGGTTGAAGATAGTTTAAATATAAGAAAAAGCACAACGGCTATTTGTGTGACAAAACATAAAAGAATGAGGAAACGACATTCTTAACTCTAACTCTCCAAAGAGAGAGAGAGTATAAAAGCGTCTCCGACTGAGCGCTGAGAAAGAGATTCTTCCCCACTGAAGGATCAGAGGGTGAGAAAACGACATTCTTAACTCTAACTCTCCAGAGAGAGAGTATAAAAGCGTCTCCGACTGAGCGCCGAGAAAGAGATCCTTCCCCGCTGAAGGATCGGGGAGTGAATAGATTGCTGAGCTCGAACTCTAACTCTCCAGAGAGAGAAAGAGTATAAAAGGACGGGAAGACGACGTCCTCTGAGGCATGAAGGTGCACCCGGACAAGGGACCGCCTCAGTAAGAACTCTAACCTGAATATAAGACAGGAGAGTATAAAAGAGATGCCAGAAAAAAATGACTGGCACTGACGACACAGAAAATGCTATCCCGTCAGAAAATCGGGAGCATTCAGATTGCTTGATTAAGCCTTAAATAATTTGTGAGAATTAACTGGGGGCATATATGTATACACATATTTCCTCCCTCCGTAACTTCATTTCATAACTATAGTATGACAGGCATTTTTACATAAGTGCAGAACTACTGACAAACAGACATTGCAGAAAATGAATTATTTTTTATTTATGAATGAATGAATTTGTACAGGAAAATAGCTAAAAAAGAAGGTGCAAGAGCCACTCTTGTAGCAGCAATTGTTGGTTCACTAAATGCAAAAACGACACAAGGCAACCCACTATTTAGATTTCGAGTGAGCCTTGGACTTCTTGGCGGCTTTCTCCACATCCTTTGCCTCTTTCTCGGCCTCTGTCAAGATTCGTTTTGATTTCTTCTTTCCTGAAGATGCGGTACTGGAACCGGTTGACTTCTTCCCGGAGGTTTCAAAGGTTTGAAAATGAAATTCTGATCATAAAAGAAAACAAGATTGAGTTATCAAGTTTGAACAATTTTCAACAAAAGGAATTTGAAAATTTCAAGACTGATATAAATTCCAAATTTGAAATTGCTGAAAAAGAAAATTTGTTGAAAAATGATTTGATTTTGAAAGAACTTGAAAACGAGATTGAAATTTCAAGAAACTTGAATTTAAAAATCGTAACATTTTGAATTTGAAATTTCTGAGTCTCATGCCAAAATCAAATTACTTGAATTTGAAAATTCGGTTTTGAAACAACTTGATGCTGAAAGAAAAATCATTAATAATCATTGTTCATATTCAATAAAAGAAAGTGGTGATCTTAAATCCAGAATTCAACAGTTAGAATCAACTTTTGATAAATTTTCTAACGGGAAAAAATCGTTTAATATGTTGTTGCAAAACCAAAAGTCTATTAGAAATAAATGTGGTCTTGGCTTTGGGAGAAATAATGTTTTTGAAAATCGGAATTCTAATGATTTAAAAAATCCTTCAAACTGCCTTGGAATGAATCGATATGAAAATTCCAACTCCGATAACCTCAAAAGATTTTTAAATCATAAACGTGATGTGAATTTGTTTTATAATAACCCGTTTTGGACCCCAAAAATAAATAGAGTTAAATAGAATTGGGTTCTAAAGGGCATAAAGGTAAATTCCAATGGGTTGTTATACAAACAGGTTTGGGTAACGAAGGACGTGTACAAAACTATGAGTGGTGTTACTAATTTGGTTAGACCACTCAATCCTCTAAACTATTAGGTATCGGTGGAGGCTGAGGAACTGCTTTGCGAAAGAGAAAAAAAATCAAATTGCTTCATATCATCAGATTATTCACAGTTCCATAAGCCAAGTTTGTTGAGTTAGAGATTCTAGTTTACATCGATCTCAGGTAGGATCTCTGAACTCATCTTTGTAAATATTTTTTTGTTTATTCTTCTTCTAACCCTTCTATTTTTTTGTTTTTGATTTGACACTGCCATATACTTTTTTCTTTCCTCTCTGAGCTTAATTAACTTCAAATTGCAGTATTCATGATCTTCTGGAAATTCCTTTGTTTGTATAGAACTCTGGCGTTTTAATCATTTCCAGATATTGAATTTATTCTTATCCGCAATTGTATTGAAGTTTATTTTTTGATTCCTTAATTCATAACTGTGTTGATGTATTCTTGTCATATCTTGAACATTGTTGTTCTGAATTCTAAATTTTTGAAGATCTGAAAGCTTAATGGAATTTCACACACCTCTGCTATTTTGAGTTTCTTCTAATTCATTCTAGAAAAGTCTGAAATATTATACTCATTACAAAACACTGCTACTTCTCAGTTGTGATAAATTCATTGATTTTTAGATTGGCTTGGAAATTTTGAATTGCCTTGAATCATAGTGATACATCTTGAAATTCATCTTTATTCATGATCATTATGACTGAAATTTGTTTGTTTGAAATCATCTGAAATTCTTGATATTTTGAATATCACACACCTCTTAAATTTGAAATTATTAATCTTGTGTGACTAACTCATTATATCTCAAAACTTGACATTGATTCAAGTGATTTCAAACAAATTGTTGTCTAATTTTATAGATAATGAATATCTCTCAAGTTTGATGTAAATGATTTGAAATTACTCTTGTGCTTGTCAGAAATTCTTGTGAAATTTTCTTTGAAAATTCGGTCTTAAATCTCACTACTATTTCATGATGATTTGATTTGAATATTTGTTTGTTTAAAATCATTTGAAATTATTGATTTTTTGAATCTCACACATATCCTGAACCTAAAATTTATAATATGGCGTGATTGATTCATTGAATCGTTAGTTTTCATATTTCCTCAAACGATTTCAAATAAATGGTATTTTTAATCTTGGATCATGAATCATATTTTGTGACCATCAAAAATGTCTTGACAAGTGTGCTTTGAAACTAGTTTTGTGCTGCTCAAATAATGTTGTGAAAATGCTTTAAATGACTACTTGTTTTGAGAAGAACTGTTTGCTGCTCTGATAAAACTGCTTGATTTGTTAGTCTTTTCTATTTGGGCTTTGTGCTTAAAATTCTTTAGTCTGTGATATCCTTGTTTGCCTCCAGTGTCTTGTTACAATCCTCATTAATAGAGACATCAAGCGGTATCAATTTAGAAGTGCTGAATTTGTTTTTGTTGTACATATTTTTAATCTCTCACGTTTGATATAGATCTTTCATTTCTGTCTAGTAATTGATTTTCAATTTTAAAATTATTTATTGATTATTCATTCAGAAATTGAAATCAATAAACAAACCGAACTGTATCTATAATTCATCAAAATTATTATCAGATTTTGAAATTGTGATGAATTGTGAGTGCAGTATATTTCACAACAAGAGGAGATTTTATTTAAAAAAATTCATAATGGTTGAACATTTATTATAATATATTTGAATTGGCAATTATTTCATGACTATCTCCTTTATCTGTCATCTTTGTGTCATCCATTATGAGTTTATATTAATGTGGAGAGTTTAATATTTTCTTAAAACTTTTTAATAAATAGTGGAAAAATTTGTGATAGAAATGGGATTATGTTATTTTTCAGAATATGTGACAATTGAAAATTTTCAATGATCTCGCTATAGTTGATCATATTTCATAATATGATTAATTTAGAAATTTATTTCACAAACCTTTTCTGTACCTATCACATATCTATCATCCATATTGGTTTTATATACTGAGGAGTTTTTCATTTTGAAACCAAAAATTAAAAAAAAAATATACGTAAGTGTGTCTCCAATCCCATTTAAAAATCCAAGCTCTGGTCATGCATGGTTGTGAGACGACTTATAACTTGAGCAGCGACTGACCTCATTTAAAAAATACAAGCTCGGGTTATGCGTGGTCAGTGTGCTCTTAATAAAAATAAAAGAAAAGGTAATAATTTGTAATAAATAAATTTTTATATGAAATTCTCCTTGGTGTATAAAAACCAGCCTATCAATCCATTTTCTGATTTGTGAAATGTGTTAAAATCTTTTGAAATATTATGATTTGTTGATTGACAGCTATTGGGATTTGAGAATATATGATTGCATCACATAAATTGAATTTATAATTATAGTCCAAATTCATCATTGTTTTTGTGGTTTTTTTAAAAATCTTGGAAAATAATTGGAATTCATTGTATAAACTCTCTCCGTTATATATAAATTTCATCGTAAATCCGTCATTATCTACAATGTGAAATATCCCATTATTTCTCAGAATATTATGATTTTTGTTTGACTGATTGAGATTTATGATGACCGTTCATCCTCTTAAGTTGAAATTATATTTTTTAGTCATTTTTGATCTATATTTTAATTTTTGTATCCTTTTGATGATAACAAAAGGGGGAAAATGGGTTGAGATTTTGATTTATGAGTGAATATTTTATAAATATATTACTATTGAAAATTCCTTACAATTTCCAAACTTTTCACTCATTCACAGTTATAGGGGGAGTTTCTGTTGTAGGGGGAGTTTCTGTTGTAGGGGGAGTTTAGTTCTTCACGGTCAAACACATTTACTGTATTCAAAATCTTAATATTTGTTTGTCATCATCAAAAGGAGGAGATTGTTGTATATTACGTTGTTGTGTACACAATTATATGATTTTTGTTTGATGATAACAACCAAATCTATTTTGTTATAAATGTGTTTGTAATTGTACTGTTTCATATACTACACAACAAACAAAAATATAATATTTCTATTTAAATAAAATGCGACTGTACAGAAACTTAATTATTCACACAGTATTTTATTTGAATAGAATATTTTATTTCAATATCAAACAGTACAGATTTTATACACTACTATTTCTACATTTCTGTATTACATTTCATGTCATATCAGATTTCATATACACAGCTCCTCACTACAGAAACACTCAGTCATTCATTTTATATACATACTTTCTCACATATGCAAATTGACACTTATACACATTATTTTCTTGTCTTCAATCTTCAGTCTTCACAGCTATCAGTTATTCCAGTCTTCATACCTGTCACATACAGAAACACACACAGTATTTGGAACTGAAATAATATTCCAAATTCTAGAAAATATAATTTTTATTTTAAAAATTTATTTGCCTCAGATTTTCTGTGTTTTTCTCATCATTTTTCATGACTCGGTCTGGTTTATTAATCTATCTGACTATGTCTAGACAGCTTGTGATATT
>JASFAX010000126.1:0-2500 GCA_030737875.1 Allium sativum
AAATAGAGAAAAACACGGTGAAACATTGGATTTTCACGTGTGCTAATCGGGCTCGGCACGGCTTGGTTTTGGCAAAGTACCAGGTTTGGCAAAGTACCAGATTCGACACTTTGCAAAGTACCAGATTGGCACTCAAAAAAGGCTTAAAAACATGGTGAAACATTGAATTTTTACGTGTGCTCATCGGGCTTGGCACGCCTTGGATTTGGCAAAGTACCAGATTTGGCACTTGGCAAAGTACCAGGTTTGCCAAAGTACCAGGCTGAAAAACACGGTGAAACATCGAATTTTCGCGTGTGCTAATCGGGCTCGGCACGCCTTGGATTTGGCAAAGTACCAAATTTCCAAAGTACCAGATTTTGGCACTCAAAAAAGACTGAAAAACATGGTAAAACATTGGATTTTCACGTGTGCGCATCGGGCTCGGCACGGCTTGGTTTTGGCAAAGTACCGGGTTTGGCAAAGTACCAGATTTGGCACTTTGCAAAGTACCAGATTTGGCACTCAAAAAGGGCTTAAAAACACGGTGAAACATTGAATTTTCACGTGTGCTAATCGGGCTCCGCTCGCCTTGGATTTGGCAAAGTACCAGATTTGGCACTTGGCAAAGTACCAGGTTTGCCAAAGTACCAGGCTGAAAAACACGGTGAAACATTGAATTTTCACGTGTGCTAATCGGGCTCCGCACGATTTGGCACTTGGCAAAGTACCAGATTTGGCACTTGGCAAAGTACCAGGTTTGCCAAAGTACCAGGCTAAAAAACACGGTGAAACATCGAATTTTCACGTGTGCGCATCGGGCTTGGCACGCCTTGGATTTGGCAAAGTACCAGATTTGCCAAAGTACCAGATTTGCCAAAGTACCAGATTTTGGCACTCAAAAAGGGCTTAAAAACACGGTGAAACATTGGATTTTCACGTGTGCTAATCGGGCTCCGCACGCCTTGGATTGGCAAAGTACCAGATTTGGCACTTGGCAAAGTACCAGGTTTGCCAAAGTACCAAGCTGAAAAACACGGTGAAACATTGAATTTCACGTGTGCTAATCGGGCTTGGCACGCCTTGGATTTGGCAAAGTACCAGATTTGCCATTTGGCAAAGTACCAGGTTTGCCAAAGTACCAGGCTAAAAAACACGGTGAAACATCGAATTTTCGCGTGTGCTAATCGGGCTCCGCACGCCTTGGATTTGGCAAAGTACCACATTTGCCAAGTACCAGATTTGGCACTCAAAAAATGGTGAAAAACACGGTGAAACGTTAGATTTTCACGTGTGCGCATCGGGCTTGGCACAGCTTGGATTTGGCAAAGTACCAGATTTGGCACTTGGCAAAGTACCAGGTTTGCCAAAGTACCAGGCTGAAAAACACGGTGAAACATTGAATTTTCACGTGTGCGCATCGGGCTTGGCACGCCTTGGATTTGGCAAAGTACCAGATTTGCCAAAGTACCAGATTTGGCACTTGGCAAAGTGCCAGATTCGGAAAACACATGCGGATCACTCAAAAACCCAGTGACTACATGGTAAAACCACAAAAAAAAATGTGGTCGGATTTACCTACGTAGCAGAGACACTTTGGACTACCGGGGTCATATTAGGCTAAATTCCATATATTCCTATATTGGGGGGGGAGGGTGAGGAGGAGGAGGAAGGGAAGGATCGACCAAAATGGATCAGGCAAAACGCAAGCTGAAACATTGGTCGATCAACAAATTTTTTTTGTGTGGATTTTTCGGAGAAATATTTTTTTTTTTTAAATATTTAAAAATATTAATTTTTAAATATTTAAAAAAAAAAAAATTTAAAAAAAAATTTTTTGAAAATGTTTTCGATGGAAGTGCCCTCCCCAAATTTTTTAAAAATATTTTTAAAAATATTTTTGTTGCGATCTCGGAAAAGTTTGGTTTTGGTTGGATTTCACCAGTTTTTCCGAAAACTGGCCAAATCTAGCTAGAACCATGCTGAAATGTGGGCAATTACAGGAAAGCTTGGTTTTGGCTGGATTTTTTCGGTTTTTCGAAAATAGGACGTATCAAGCAGAAACCCTGGTGAAACGTGGCCGCTCATGGGAAAGTTCGGTTCTGGCAAGATTTCCCAGTTTTTTCGAAAACTGGACGTATCAAGCAGAAACATGGGCGATTACGGGAATCTTTGGTTTCCGCGAGATTTTCCTATTTTCTCGAAAACGGGACTGATCAGGAAGAAACCATGCTGAAACGTGGGCGATATCTCGGAAAAGTTTGGTTTTAGTTGGATTTCACCAGTTTTTCCGAAAACTGGCCAAATCTAGCTAGAACCATGCTGAAATGTGGGCAATTACAGGAAAGCTTGGTTTTAGTTGGATTTTTCCGGTTTTTTCGAAAATAGGACGTATCTAGCAGAAACCCTGGTGAAACGTGGCCGCTCATGGGAAAGTTCGGTTCTGGCGAGATTTCCCAGTTTTTTCGAAAATTGGACGTATCAAGCAGAAACATGGGCGATTACGAGAATCTTTGGTTTC
>JASFAX010000126.1:10000-12500 GCA_030737875.1 Allium sativum
CGTGGACTTATAAGAAAAGCCCATTGTGCCTGGATTTTATATTGGAAGAGCGGACCAGGCGAAAAGCAAGCTGTAACGTGCGCTGACACTGAAATCTAAGCCTATGGAATTTCAAACATTTACCCGTGAAATTTACGAAACCTCCGCGCCGAAGGCTCAAACGCGATCGGTTGACCCGCTTTCTGGTAAAGAAGGTGTTCGAGTTAATGGTGTTCACGTGTCCGCGCCGGGCTTGGCACGTCTTGGATTTGGCAAATTACCAGATTTACCGAAGTACAAGATTTGGCAAAGTACCAGGTTTGGCACTCAAAAAAGGCTTGAAAACACGGTGAAACATTGGATTTTCACGTGTGCTCATCGGGCTTGGCACGACTTGGATTTGGCGAATTACCAGATTTAGCACTTGACAAAGTACCAGGTTTGCCAAAGTACGAGGCTGAAAAACACGGTGAAACATTGGATTTCGACGTGTGCGCATCGGGCTTGGCACGCCTTGGATTTGTCAGAGTACCAGATTTGGCACTCAAAAAATAGTGAAAAACACAGTGAAACATTGGATTTTCACGTGTGCGCATCGGGCTCGGCACGGCTTCGTTTTGGCAAAGTACCAGGTTTGGCAAAGTACCAGATTCGGCACTTTGCAAAGTACCAGATTTGGCACTCAAAAAAGGCTTAAAAACATGGTGAAACATTGAATTTTTACGTGTGCTCATCGGGCTTGGCACGCCTTGGATTTGGCAAAGTACCAGGTTTGGCACTTGGCAAAGTACCAGGCTGAAAAACACGGTGAAACATCGAATTTTTACGTGTGCTCATCGGGCTCGGCACGCCTTGGATTTGGCAAAGTACCAAATTTGCCAAAGTACCAGATTTGGCACTCAAAAAATAGAGAAAAACACGGTGAAACATTGGATTTTCACGTGTGCTAATCGGGCTCGGCACGGCTTGGTTTTGGCAAAGTACCAGGTTTGGCAAAGTACCAGATTCGACACTTTGCAAAGTACCAGATTTGGCACTCAAAAAAGGCTTAAAAACATGGTGAAACATTGAATTTTTACGTGTGCTCATCGGGCTTGGCACGCCTTGGATTTGGCAAAGTACCAGATTTGGCACTTGGCAAAGTACCAGGTTTGCCAAAGTACCAGGCTGAAAAACACGGTGAAACATCGAATTTTCGCGTGTGCTAATCGGGCTCGGCACGCCTTGGATTTGGCAAAGTACCAAATTTCCAAAGTACCAGATTTTGGCACTCAAAAAAGACTGAAAAACATGGTAAAACATTGGATTTTCACGTGTGCGCATCGGGCTCGGCACGGCTTGGTTTTGGCAAAGTACCGGGTTTGGCAAAGTACCAGATTTGGCACTTTGCAAAGTACCAGATTTGGCACTCAAAAAGGGCTTAAAAACACGGTGAAACATTGAATTTTCACGTGTGCTAATCGGGCTCCGCTCGCCTTGGATTTGGCAAAGTACCAGATTTGGCACTTGGCAAAGTACCAGGTTTGCCAAAGTACCAGGCTGAAAAACACGGTGAAACATTGAATTTTCACGTGTGCTAATCGGGCTCCGCACGATTTGGCACTTGGCAAAGTACCAGATTTGGCACTTGGCAAAGTACCAGGTTTGCCAAAGTACCAGGCTAAAAAACACGGTGAAACATCGAATTTTCACGTGTGCGCATCGGGCTTGGCACGCCTTGGATTTGGCAAAGTACCAGATTTGCCAAAGTACCAGATTTGCCAAAGTACCAGATTTTGGCACTCAAAAAGGGCTTAAAAACACGGTGAAACATTGGATTTTCACGTGTGCTAATCGGGCTCCGCACGCCTTGGATTTGGCAAAGTACCAGATTTGGCACTTGGCAAAGTACCAGGTTTGCCAAAGTACCAAGCTGAAAAACACGGTGAAACATTGAATTTTCACGTGTGCTAATCGGGCTTGGCACGCCTTGGATTTGGCAAAGTACCAGATTTGCCATTTGGCAAAGTACCAGGTTTGCCAAAGTACCAGGCTAAAAAACACGGTGAAACATCGAATTTTCGCGTGTGCTAATCGGGCTCCGCACGCCTTGGATTTGGCAAAGTACCACATTTGCCAAAGTACCAGATTTGGCACTCAAAAAATGGTGAAAAACACGGTGAAACGTTAGATTTTCACGTGTGCGCATCGGGCTTGGCACAGCTTGGATTTGGCAAAGTACCAGATTTGGCACTTGGCAAAGTACCAGGTTTGCCAAAGTACCAGGCTGAAAAACACGGTGAAACATTGAATTTTCACGTGTGCGCATCGGGCTTGGCACGCCTTGGATTTGGCAAAGTACCAGATTTGCCAAAGTACCAGATTTGGCACTTGGCAAAGTGCCAGATTCGGAAAACACATGCGGATCACTCAAAAACCCAGTGACTACATGGTAAAACCACAAAAAAAAATGTGGTCGGATTTACCTACGTAGCAGAGACACTTTGGACTACCGGGGTCATATTAGGCTAAATTCCATATA
>JASFAX010000126.1:32500-35000 GCA_030737875.1 Allium sativum
CATCGGGCTTGGCACGCCTTGGATTTGGCAAAGTACCAGGTTTGGCACTTGGCAAAGTACCAGGCTGAAAAACACGGTGAAACATCGAATTTTTACGTGTGCTCATCGGGCTCGGCACGCCTTGGATTTGGCAAAGTACCAAATTTGCCAAAGTACCAGATTTGGCACTCAAAAAATAGAGAAAAACACGGTGAAACATTGGATTTTCACGTGTGCTAATCGGGCTCGGCACGGCTTGGTTTTGGCAAAGTACCAGGTTTGGCAAAGTACCAGATTCGACACTTTGCAAAGTACCAGATTTGGCACTCAAAAAAGGCTTAAAAACATGGTGAAACATTGAATTTTTACGTGTGCTCATCGGGCTTGGCACGCCTTGGATTTGGCAAAGTACCAGATTTGGCACTTGGCAAAGTACCAGGTTTGCCAAAGTACCAGGCTGAAAAACACGGTGAAACATCGAATTTTCGCGTGTGCTAATCGGGCTCGGCACGCCTTGGATTTGGCAAAGTACCAAATTTCCAAAGTACCAGATTTTGGCACTCAAAAAAGACTGAAAAACATGGTAAAACATTGGATTTTCACGTGTGCGCATCGGGCTCGGCACGGCTTGGTTTTGGCAAAGTACCGGGTTTGGCAAAGTACCAGATTTGGCACTTTGCAAAGTACCAGATTTGGCACTCAAAAAGGGCTTAAAAACACGGTGAAACATTGAATTTTCACGTGTGCTAATCGGGCTCCGCTCGCCTTGGATTTGGCAAAGTACCAGATTTGGCACTTGGCAAAGTACCAGGTTTGCCAAAGTACCAGGCTGAAAAACACGGTGAAACATTGAATTTTCACGTGTGCTAATCGGGCTCCGCACGATTTGGCACTTGGCAAAGTACCAGATTTGGCACTTGGCAAAGTACCAGGTTTGCCAAAGTACCAGGCTAAAAAACACGGTGAAACATCGAATTTTCACGTGTGCGCATCGGGCTTGGCACGCCTTGGATTTGGCAAAGTACCAGATTTGCCAAAGTACCAGATTTGCCAAAGTACCAGATTTTGGCACTCAAAAAGGGCTTAAAAACACGGTGAAACATTGGATTTTCACGTGTGCTAATCGGGCTCCGCACGCCTTGGATTTGGCAAAGTACCAGATTTGGCACTTGGCAAAGTACCAGGTTTGCCAAAGTACCAAGCTGAAAAACACGGTGAAACATTGAATTTTCACGTGTGCTAATCGGGCTTGGCACGCCTTGGATTTGGCAAAGTACCAGATTTGCCATTTGGCAAAGTACCAGGTTTGCCAAAGTACCAGGCTAAAAAACACGGTGAAACATCGAATTTTCGCGTGTGCTAATCGGGCTCCGCACGCCTTGGATTTGGCAAAGTACCACATTTGCCAAAGTACCAGATTTGGCACTCAAAAAATGGTGAAAAACACGGTGAAACGTTAGATTTTCACGTGTGCGCATCGGGCTTGGCACAGCTTGGATTTGGCAAAGTACCAGATTTGGCACTTGGCAAAGTACCAGGTTTGCCAAAGTACCAGGCTGAAAAACACGGTGAAACATTGAATTTTCACGTGTGCGCATCGGGCTTGGCACGCCTTGGATTTGGCAAAGTACCAGATTTGCCAAAGTACCAGATTTGGCACTTGGCAAAGTGCCAGATTCGGAAAACACATGCGGATCACTCAAAAACCCAGTGACTACATGGTAAAACCACAAAAAAAAATGTGGTCGGATTTACCTACGTAGCAGAGACACTTTGGACTACCGGGGTCATATTAGGCTAAATTCCATATATTCCTATATTGGGGGGGGAGGGTGAGGAGGAGGAGGAAGGGGAAGGATCGACCAAAATGGATCAGGCAAAACGCAAGCTGAAACATTGGTCGATCAACAAATTTTTTTTGTGTGGATTTTTCGGAGAAATATTTTTTTTTTTTTTAAATATTTAAAAATATTAATTTTTAAATATTTAAAAAAAAAAAAATTTAAAAAAAAATTTTTTTGAAAATGTTTTCGATGGAAGTGCCCTCCCCAAATTTTTTAAAAATATTTTTAAAAATATTTTTGTTGCGATCTCGGAAAAGTTTGGTTTTGGTTGGATTTCACCAGTTTTTCCGAAAACTGGCCAAATCTAGCTAGAACCATGCTGAAATGTGGGCAATTACAGGAAAGCTTGGTTTTGGCTGGATTTTTTCGGTTTTTTCGAAAATAGGACGTATCAAGCAGAAACCCTGGTGAAACGTGGCCGCTCATGGGAAAGTTCGGTTCTGGCAAGATTTCCCAGTTTTTTCGAAAACTGGACGTATCAAGCAGAAACATGGGCGATTACGGGAATCTTTGGTTTCCGCGAGATTTTCCTATTTTCTCGAAAACGGGACTGATCAGGAAGAAACCATGCTGAAACGTGGGCGATATCTCGGAAAAGTTTGGTTTTAGTTGGATTTCACCAGTTTTTCCGAAAACTGGCCAAATCTAGCTAGAACCATGCTGAAATGTGGGCAATT
>JASFAX010000126.1:65000-67500 GCA_030737875.1 Allium sativum
AAAATAGTGAAAAACACAGTGAAACATTGGATTTTCACGTGTGCGCATCGGGCTCGGCACGGCTTCGTTTTGGCAAAGTACCAGGTTTGGCAAAGTACCAGATTCGGCACTTTGCAAAGTACCAGATTTGGCACTCAAAAAAGGCTTAAAAACATGGTGAAACATTGAATTTTTACGTGTGCTCATCGGGCTTGGCACGCCTTGGATTTGGCAAAGTACCAGGTTTGGCACTTGGCAAAGTACCAGGCTGAAAAACACGGTGAAACATCGAATTTTTACGTGTGCTCATCGGGCTCGGCACGCCTTGGATTTGGCAAAGTACCAAATTTGCCAAAGTACCAGATTTGGCACTCAAAAAATAGAGAAAAACACGGTGAAACATTGGATTTTCACGTGTGCTAATCGGGCTCGGCACGGCTTGGTTTTGGCAAAGTACCAGGTTTGGCAAAGTACCAGATTCGACACTTTGCAAAGTACCAGATTTGGCACTCAAAAAAGGCTTAAAAACATGGTGAAACATTGAATTTTTACGTGTGCTCATCGGGCTTGGCACGCCTTGGATTTGGCAAAGTACCAGATTTGGCACTTGGCAAAGTACCAGGTTTGCCAAAGTACCAGGCTGAAAAATTCGCGTGTGCTAATCGGGCTCGGCACGCCTTGGATTTGGCAAAGTACCAAATTTCCAAAGTACCAGATTTTGGCACTCAAAAAAGACTGAAAAACATGGTAAAACATTGGATTTTCACGTGTGCGCATCGGGCTCGGCACGGCTTGGTTTTGGCAAAGTACCGGGTTTGGCAAAGTACCAGATTTGGCACTTTGCAAAGTACCAGATTTGGCACTCAAAAAGGGCTTAAAAACACGGTGAAACATTGAATTTTCACGTGTGCTAATCGGGCTCCGCTCGCCTTGGATTTGGCAAAGTACCAGATTTGGCACTTGGCAAAGTACCAGGTTTGCCAAAGTACCAGGCTGAAAAACACGGTGAAACATTGAATTTTCACGTGTGCTAATCGGGCTCCGCACGATTTGGCACTTGGCAAAGTACCAGATTTGGCACTTGGCAAAGTACCAGGTTTGCCAAAGTACCAGGCTAAAAAACACGGTGAAACATCGAATTTTCACGTGTGCGCATCGGGCTTGGCACGCCTTGGATTTGGCAAAGTACCAGATTTGCCAAAGTACCAGATTTGCCAAAGTACCAGATTTTGGCACTCAAAAAGGGCTTAAAAACACGGTGAAACATTGGATTTTCACGTGTGCTAATCGGGCTCCGCACGCCTTGGATTTGGCAAAGTACCAGATTTGGCACTTGGCAAAGTACCAGGTTTGCCAAAGTACCAAGCTGAAAAACACGGTGAAACATTGAATTTTCACGTGTGCTAATCGGGCTTGGCACGCCTTGGATTTGGCAAAGTACCAGATTTGCCATTTGGCAAAGTACCAGGTTTGCCAAAGTACCAGGCTAAAAAACACGGTGAAACATCGAATTTTCGCGTGTGCTAATCGGGCTCCGCACGCCTTGGATTTGGCAAAGTACCACATTTGCCAAAGTACCAGATTTGGCACTCAAAAAATGGTGAAAAACACGGTGAAACGTTAGATTTTCACGTGTGCGCATCGGGCTTGGCACAGCTTGGATTTGGCAAAGTACCAGATTTGGCACTTGGCAAAGTACCAGGTTTGCCAAAGTACCAGGCTGAAAAACACGGTGAAACATTGAATTTTCACGTGTGCGCATCGGGCTTGGCACGCCTTGGATTTGGCAAAGTACCAGATTTGCCAAAGTACCAGATTTGGCACTTGGCAAAGTGCCAGATTCGGAAAACACATGCGGATCACTCAAAAACCCAGTGACTACATGGTAAAACCACAAAAAAAAATGTGGTCGGATTTACCTACGTAGCAGAGACACTTTGGACTACCGGGGTCATATTAGGCTAAATTCCATATATTCCTATATTGGGGGGGGAGGGTGAGGAGGAGGAGGAAGGGGAAGGATCGACCAAAATGGATCAGGCAAAACGCAAGCTGAAACATTGGTCGATCAACAAATTTTTTTTGTGTGGATTTTTCGGAGAAATATTTTTTTTTTTTTTAAATATTTAAAAATATTAATTTTTAAATATTTAAAAAAAAAAAAATTTAAAAAAAAATTTTTTTGAAAATGTTTTCGATGGAAGTGCCCTCCCCAAATTTTTTAAAAATATTTTTAAAAATATTTTTGTTGCGATCTCGGAAAAGTTTGGTTTTGGTTGGATTTCACCAGTTTTTCCGAAAACTGGCCAAATCTAGCTAGAACCATGCTGAAATGTGGGCAATTACAGGAAAGCTTGGTTTTGGCTGGATTTTTTCGGTTTTTTCGAAAATAGGACGTATCAAGCAGAAACCCTGGTGAAACGTGGCCGCTCATGGGAAAGTTCGGTTCTGGCAAGATTTCCCAGTTTTTTCGAAAACTGGACGTATCAAGCAGAAACATGGGCGATTACGGGAATCTTTG
>JASFAX010000126.1:97500-100000 GCA_030737875.1 Allium sativum
GGGCTTGGCACGACTTGGATTTGGCGAATTACCAGATTTAGCACTTGACAAAGTACCAGGTTTGCCAAAGTACGAGGCTGAAAAACACGGTGAAACATTGGATTTCGACGTGTGCGCATCGGGCTTGGCACGCCTTGGATTTGTCAGAGTACCAGATTTGGCACTCAAAAAATAGTGAAAAACACAGTGAAACATTGGATTTTCACGTGTGCGCATCGGGCTCGGCACGGCTTCGTTTTGGCAAAGTACCAGGTTTGGCAAAGTACCAGATTCGGCACTTTGCAAAGTACCAGATTTGGCACTCAAAAAAGGCTTAAAAACATGGTGAAACATTGAATTTTTACGTGTGCTCATCGGGCTTGGCACGCCTTGGATTTGGCAAAGTACCAGGTTTGGCACTTGGCAAAGTACCAGGCTGAAAAACACGGTGAAACATCGAATTTTTACGTGTGCTCATCGGGCTCGGCACGCCTTGGATTTGGCAAAGTACCAAATTTGCCAAAGTACCAGATTTGGCACTCAAAAAATAGAGAAAAACACGGTGAAACATTGGATTTTCACGTGTGCTAATCGGGCTCGGCACGGCTTGGTTTTGGCAAAGTACCAGGTTTGGCAAAGTACCAGATTCGACACTTTGCAAAGTACCAGATTTGGCACTCAAAAAAGGCTTAAAAACATGGTGAAACATTGAATTTTTACGTGTGCTCATCGGGCTTGGCACGCCTTGGATTTGGCAAAGTACCAGATTTGGCACTTGGCAAAGTACCAGGTTTGCCAAAGTACCAGGCTGAAAAACACGGTGAAACATCGAATTTTCGCGTGTGCTAATCGGGCTCGGCACGCCTTGGATTTGGCAAAGTACCAAATTTCCAAAGTACCAGATTTTGGCACTCAAAAAAGACTGAAAAACATGGTAAAACATTGGATTTTCACGTGTGCGCATCGGGCTCGGCACGGCTTGGTTTTGGCAAAGTACCGGGTTTGGCAAAGTACCAGATTTGGCACTTTGCAAAGTACCAGATTTGGCACTCAAAAAGGGCTTAAAAACACGGTGAAACATTGAATTTTCACGTGTGCTAATCGGGCTCCGCTCGCCTTGGATTTGGCAAAGTACCAGATTTGGCACTTGGCAAAGTACCAGGTTTGCCAAAGTACCAGGCTGAAAAACACGGTGAAACATTGAATTTTCACGTGTGCTAATCGGGCTCCGCACGATTTGGCACTTGGCAAAGTACCAGATTTGGCACTTGGCAAAGTACCAGGTTTGCCAAAGTACCAGGCTAAAAAACACGGTGAAACATCGAATTTTCACGTGTGCGCATCGGGCTTGGCACGCCTTGGATTTGGCAAAGTACCAGATTTGCCAAAGTACCAGATTTGCCAAAGTACCAGATTTTGGCACTCAAAAAGGGCTTAAAAACACGGTGAAACATTGGATTTTCACGTGTGCTAATCGGGCTCCGCACGCCTTGGATTTGGCAAAGTACCAGATTTGGCACTTGGCAAAGTACCAGGTTTGCCAAAGTACCAAGCTGAAAAACACGGTGAAACATTGAATTTTCACGTGTGCTAATCGGGCTTGGCACGCCTTGGATTTGGCAAAGTACCAGATTTGCCATTTGGCAAAGTACCAGGTTTGCCAAAGTACCAGGCTAAAAAACACGGTGAAACATCGAATTTTCGCGTGTGCTAATCGGGCTCCGCACGCCTTGGATTTGGCAAAGTACCACATTTGCCAAAGTACCAGATTTGGCACTCAAAAAATGGTGAAAAACACGGTGAAACGTTAGATTTTCACGTGTGCGCATCGGGCTTGGCACAGCTTGGATTTGGCAAAGTACCAGATTTGGCACTTGGCAAAGTACCAGGTTTGCCAAAGTACCAGGCTGAAAAACACGGTGAAACATTGAATTTTCACGTGTGCGCATCGGGCTTGGCACGCCTTGGATTTGGCAAAGTACCAGATTTGCCAAAGTACCAGATTTGGCACTTGGCAAAGTGCCAGATTCGGAAAACACATGCGGATCACTCAAAAACCCAGTGACTACATGGTAAAACCACAAAAAAAAATGTGGTCGGATTTACCTACGTAGCAGAGACACTTTGGACTACCGGGGTCATATTAGGCTAAATTCCATATATTCCTATATTGGGGGGGGAGGGTGAGGAGGAGGAGGAAGGGGAAGGATCGACCAAAATGGATCAGGCAAAACGCAAGCTGAAACATTGGTCGATCAACAAATTTTTTTTGTGTGGATTTTTCGGAGAAATATTTTTTTTTTTTTTAAATATTTAAAAATATTAATTTTTAAATATTTAAAAAAAAAAAAATTTAAAAAAAAATTTTTTTGAAAATGTTTTCGATGGAAGTGCCCTCCCCAAATTTTTTAAAAATATTTTTAAAAATATTTTTGTTGCGATCTCGGAAAAGTTTGGTTTTGGTTGGATTTCACCAGTTTTTCCGAAAACTGGCCAAATCTAGCTAGAACCATGCTGAAAT
>JASFAX010001171.1:0-52533 GCA_030737875.1 Allium sativum
TATGGTTCAGTCAAGCTTTTACAATGGTTGTCTCAATCATACTTAAAAGTAATACATAGAACTTCTGTCTTGATCTAAAAACTTCCAAATATAAAAGAAGCATAAAAACAACAATGATATTCTCCAATAAAGCATGAATCATCCATAACAGTGAGAGAGAGAGTCCAAAGCAATACATCGACTATCTTCGAGCTTGGAAACAAAACTGAGCTAAACGGTAACATTTCCTCCTTGTGAACCTTGGGGGGGTACGGAAGAAAAGAGGCGAAACAAAACTAGGTCAGACATAAGTCTGGTAAGTCCAGTGACTTTCAACATATAAACAGGCAAAATCATCATGACATGAATAAACTGAATATAATACAGTACCGTGAGAACAAGGGTAACATGATAACATAGGATAAGTATAAGGTATGATAAGGCAAGATAAACTGAATGCGCTTCTACTCTTTCTCTGCTTTGCTACTACTTTGTTATTCTGATTTCTATATATATCTCCGCACCACCTGAGTATTGTCCCAACAAGTAATCTGTATAAAATGATAACGTGATCCCAATCCCCGTAATTTTGGTAGCTTTCAGGTGTACATCTATCATGAGAATTCCACCTCAATCTGCCTAATTTCCACGAACATGCTAGATGTACCCTTACTACCATATCGATCGGCTCCCTACTTGTATTCATTTCCCTTTTGTCTGCGTCAATCGGCCCTCTCTTGCGTGTAGATACCCTGTGCCGGTCCCACCATAAGGTGTATCAATCCTTATGATAGCAACCCGACACGATTCAAGATGCACAGTGTATAACTACTGGTACCCAGTGCCTGCTTTTTCCCACTCCGGAGTATGTGCACGCCTATAAACCGTCGCAACCTACACTGGCGTACCCCTTGCCGCTGCTTTGACCGCTTACAATCAGCCCAGTAATCGTGCCCCACCCTGCCTGGTTCAGGGTACCGTGATACATCTATGTGGGTTACTGCTGAAATGGGTCCCCGTTACTAGGGTTTCCTATTGGTTAAGTTTGTGGGCCTATATTTACTAATATTACCCACCAACCCGATATGTACTTAACACTCCCACTGATTCAAGCATGTTTATTTCACGGCTAAGTTTGTAGGCCTATACGTACTAATATTACCCACCTACATGAGATATACTTAACTCTCTCATCGATTCATGCATGTTTATTAAACAGTTAAGTTTTGTGGGCCTATATGTACTAATATTACCCACCAACCCGATATGTACTTTACCCTCCCGCACATTATGTCATATTGGTTAAGTATTCTCCATTCATGTTAACTTAACCCACCCATTCATCGTCACATGCTGGTTAAGTGTTCCTTATTTACTTAACCCCGTCCATTCATCAAATTATATTGGTTAAGTGTTTCCTTGTTACTTAACCCCACGTGTTCGTCTTGTTGTACTGGTTAAGTGTCATTAGTTAATTCTAGTTAACTTAACCCACCTACTCATCATGTCATGTTACTTTGGTTAAGTGTCGCCTTCTTGTGTTAACTTAACCCTACAACAAATCAAGTTATATTGGTTAAGTGTTAACTTAACCCTTTCCATCTATCATGCTATACCGGTTAAGTGTTTCCTATTAACTTAACCCTAGTCATCCATCTTGTCATATTGGTTAAGTGTTTCTCATTACTTAACCCTAGTCATCCATGTTATATTGGTTAAGTGTTCCTATGAACTTAACCCTACTCGTTCATTTTGTTCATTAGCATTAATTGATTTATTAATGCTCCAACCTCTCACATTAGATATGTGTTGTTGCGGTTACTGGATGTGCCGGGCGGTTCCGGGCAGTTTTACACCACAACTCAATCTAACCTCGGGTTTTTCTTGGGCATGATGCACTAACCTCTCACATTAGATAGGTGCAGTTGTGGTTACTGGATATGCCGGGCGGTTCCAGGCAGTTTTACACCACAACTCAATCTAACCTCGGGTTAGGCATGTTCATCTTTAATCTACACATTTACCCTATATACCCAAATCTAGATTTTATATGCTAATTAACAAATTCACCAAAACTAGTCATGTTACATTTTACACCCAATCTAGATTTAATGCTCAAGTTACCCTAAATTCGCAATAATAACAATTTTGCCCAAAACTCGATTTATATGCAAACTTCATACTTTGTCGTTCATGCCAATTCTAGGTTCAATATGACAAATTACATATTCCATAATTCATGTCATATTGCATCTTACCAGTTATGCCATGTTACATGTTCCAAATTATGCCAAATAATGTCAATTTCATGTTATACCCAATTTCCCTCGCATTCATAACGTACGTATTTCGAGATTCAACTCAAGAATCATAATATAAGGGGAGAAGCAAGATGGAACATCGTAAGAATAGGCATAGCCATATGATGATAAGAACAACTGGTCCAATAAACTTGATGTACTAAAAGACAAATTTTGCAAGGAATACATCGCAGGTATATAGATATGATAAGAATTATATCATGAACTTAAAAAGGATTACAATTCTGATATAAAACAAGGATAGATATGATTGGACTAGTTTCATAGTCAAAAATGATTCCCCAAAGATATATATACTCAAGGACATATTTCAATGAAAGGATAGCTTACATTAGGCATATTCTCATATCCATTTTATTACATGTCACAATTAGATTTAGGTGTTCAAATCTAAAAAGTAGCTGACTTACAAAACAATGGCAAATCTTGTTTTCATGCCTAAGCCATACATCACTATACACCCTAATCTTCTTCTTTCAAATCATAAACTATCATATATATATATATCCCAATTTTAGATCTTAGACCACAACATGTACTATGCCTTATATTTACAGTTCAATTTACGCCCCAAATCCCAAGTCATATGTCCAATAGTTTATTCTTCTAATCTCAAGTCATATGTCCAATACTTTATGCCTCAAATCTCAAGTCATATGTCCAATACTTTATGTTTCAAATCTCAAGTCATATGTCCAATACTTTATGATTTGAACGTGTTATGTCCTCAAATTAGTTACAACTCAATTATACACAATTTAATACTTTTCCCAAATTTTAGCACTGGTCATGTCCAAATCATAATTTATGCCCAATTTTATTTCCAACGTACGTTCATCTCTTATGAGATCTGGCTCAGGCTTGTAATAGCCTGGCTATAAAACAAAAAGGGAAGAAGGAAAGAAGAGACAAAGAACGAACATAATATTATCAATGAGATAAATCCAAAGGATATAGAAAGACATGCATAATCTCAGATCCAGATTTATTACAATGTCAGAATCACAATTAACTTTTATTTCTAAAAGTAACGTGAACTTACAAATTACAGAAGGTTCTTAAATTCTGGGATCTGTATTCTGAAACTGAATAGCTCTCCTTTGAAGTAGACTATTTGTTCTTCTAATTTAGATTTGACTTGATTCTTAGAAATAGTTGTTGAAGTCGTTGAATTAGCCTTTGAATCTCTACTAGAATTCTAAACTTGATTTCTACGAAGGACTTGAGCAACATAACCCTGTCTTAGATTTATTAAGGTAGAGCATAGGCGTAATGAAGTTGTGTGGAGAGAAAGTAAGGTTTGGGGGTGTTTAAATAGCTTAGCAGCAACGAATTTGGTCAGGACGGGCGTCTAAATGTAGAAAAACGAATCTTTCCATGGATCTGGAAAAGGGGGGAGGTCGACCCCATGGTCGACCTGTTCTACCCAGGTCGACCCCATGGTCGACTTGTTCTACCCAGGTCGACCCCCCGGTCAACCTGGGTCCTGGGCGGGAAATTTCCCACCCAGCCCTGGTGTGTGATTTGAATTTTGAAACTTTAAATTTGAATTCGAGTTGGTTTTTATTTTAAATTCCTGAAACTTCTTAGTGCCATAACTTCTTCATACAGAGTCGGATTAACACAAACTCGGACTCTGTCTCAAGCAAAATTCCAAGACGAACGCAATGGCGTAACCTGTTTCCCTTAATTCTTCCTTTAAAAATTAAGTATACTTTAATTTGTTACTTTAATGTTCACAGAAAATACTGGGTGTTACATTCTCCCCTCCTTAAAGGATTTCGTCCCCGAAATCTTCAAGTTAGGAAGAACGTATATCTTAACATCCAACATCCATCTACTCAACCATTCAATCACAGGCATCCATTGTCCTTAAAAGGTTTCTATTGCCGTATGAACATATGCAGAGTGTGTGTATATGTCTCTTATCTAATGCAAAACCAGGCGGTCTACTGATCCAGTTGACCTCCTTAATGCGAATCATGAGAGTGTCATGCGTCTAACACGTATGCAAATATCCCTAATCATGTAAACACTATATGTGTGCATATTCACTCATCCATATGCAACATCCATATGATAACACATCAGGTTTCAATCCATATACAAATACTTTCATATGCATATGCAATATGAAAGTGACTAAGCCGATCTAGTGCCTAATGTGTGTGTATGTGCATCCAAGAGCATCCACTAGCAGCCACTTGCAACCATTTGCAACCGTCAATCATAACATGTTTCAAATACATGTTTACATCCATTAGTTTCTACCTAAGGATCGAGGATAGGACCGAGAGGATATACTAAAAGATAAAGACTAGCATGTAAAATGAATATTACAGAAAAAGTGGAATCAAGGATATACCTTCAAAAAAAAGGTATGATGTGTGTATCTAGTCTTCAGTCTTCTAAGTTGCACCTTCTTGAGCTTCACTCCACTGTACCTTAACTAATTTAACTTCACGATTGCGAAGCTTCTTGACCTCCATTTCCAAAACCCACTAGTAAAGATAGGACCTCGATCACTTACTATGCTAGAGTTTATCCAATGTAGTCGAACTATCTTTCCAAGATAAACATATAGTAACCATGATACCAAGTGTATATACTAAGATGATTAGAGGTCTCTCTTCTACTTAGCTTATCCATCATGTCACAAATCTGAGGGTCGATATCACACACACAAACCATCCTAGTCGAACTTGACATCCCTCAAGTACAAGCCCCAAAGGCCTAAACCAATATCATACAAGCACCCAAGGAATACCTCCTTCGAATTTGGACGATTTATGTGAGTTGATAATAGCAAAACAACCAAACAGTTGAGCACTTAACCGATTCTGGATATCCTCTCCAATCTTGCTCCAAAACTATCATTGATCGCATAACTGGCTTTGCATTGTCATCTAGATATATGTAGGAGTCTACCTCATGTTTTAGGGGACAAACCCCTAACCTTAATCAAAAATATCTACGTACTCATGGAATACTCCAACGGATCGAAAATCGTTGATAAATACATAAAGTGATTCTAGGTAGCTAAGACAAACTGATCCCTTAGGATCACACGAAATTTCGAGGGTATTCCCAAGGCAAGTCGAAAGTCTAACTACCCTCCTTTTATAATTACTAGCTAACCAATCCATGCCTAGAATCAACCCATAGCCCATGAAAACAAAAACATAAGTATCTCAAATCCTTACAAACCAAAGATAAAGGAGCCGAACCACAAATTGGATTTGAGACAATAATGGGATCTTCTACTATACAAGTACTAGGGTGCAGAGACTCAACCATCGAACAGATATAAACGATTGTGAAGCGCTGAAATCAAAAAGAGTACTAACAGGATGATCAAAGAGGAAAAACTAAACTCCTTCAATAGAAACCTTACTACCTCCCTCTCAGGTACGCTGGCGGTGAGAGCATGTACTTTCCCTTCTGAAAATCCTGTCCTTTGTTCTTGCACTTGGTCTTTAATTATATGACCCATTATACCATAATAAAGACACTTCCTCTTGTTTTAGGTTTTACTATTCTTTCCTTTTTACCTCCTTTGTGAACCAAGGCTATATCCATGAGTTCCTCATACCTGGGTTGTGCTCCTTAGCCAAAATCCCTCATACTCATCTTTGTCATCCTTGTGTAACTTGTGGACAAGTCTATTGAAAGTTGCCTCCATTGCACGGAAAATCCTATAAAGCTTGAAATAAAATTAGCCGCAGGTGAAACTACTGTGGCTATAGATGGAAGTTGGGCACTTATCTTCCTTTTGACAAGTGTCGTAGTCTCGTTGACCCTATGGAACCATGTCGCGATGTGATTACCTCCCAGAAAGCAAGGAGCCCCGGAGACTCAGGAAAGAAGGAAACAAGGACCCAAACAGAGGATCAAAAGATAGTGCATATGGCTTTGGGGAATATGCCTTTAAAACAAAACTTTTCTTTTGAAAATGATTCTTTTAAAACCGTTTTGAAAATAATTTTTCAAATCTTTTATCTGATCCGGTAACCTTCAGCTCTGATACCAAGTGAAACACCCCACCTTCGTTAAGGTCACTCACAAAGGGAATGCCTTAACTTATTGGAGCATTTTAGGTAGAAGATGCAGATAAATTGCAAGACAGACAAATAAAGCAGCGGAAAATAAAGTCATTTATAAACAATATGGTTCAGTCAAGCTTTTACAATGGTTGTCTCAATCATACATAAAAGTAATACATAGAACTTCTGTCTTGATCTAAAAACTTCCAAATATAAAAGAAGCATAAAAACAACAATGATATTCCCCAATAAAGCATGAACCAGCCATAGCAGTGGGAGAGAGAGTCCAAAGCAATACATCGACTATCTTCGAGCTTGGAAAGAAAACTGAGCTAAGTGGTAACATTTCCTCCCTGTGAACCTGGGGAGTGGAGGGGGGTGGACGGAAGAAAAGAGGCGAAACAAAACTAGGTCAAACATAAGTCCGGTAAGTCCAGTGACTTTCAACATATAAACAAGAAAAAGCATCATGACATGAATAAACCGAATATAAGACAATACCGTGAGAACAAGGATAACATGATAACATAGGATAAGTATAAGGTATGATAAGGCAAGATAAACTGAATGCGCTTATACTTTTTCTCTGCTTCGCTACTATTTGTTATTCTGATTTCTATATATTTCTCTGCACCACCTAACTAGTGTCCCAACTAGTAATCTGTATTAAATGATAACGTGATCCTAGTTCCCGTAATTGTGGTAGCCTTCAGGTGTACATCTATCGTGAGGATTCCACCTCAATCTGCTGAATTGCCATGAACATGCTAGATGTACCCTTACTACCCTATAGATCTGCTACCTACTTGTATACATTTCTCTTGTGTCTGTGCCAATCGGCCCTCTCTTGAATGTAGATACCCTGTGCTGGTCCCACCATAAGTTGTATCAATCCTTATCATAACGACCCGACACGATTCAAGATGCACAGTGTATAACTACTGGTACCCAGTGCCTGCTTTTTACCACTGCGGAGTACGTGCACGCCCGTAAACTGTCGGAACCTACACTGACGTACCCCTTGTCGCTGCTTTGACGGCTTACAATCAACCCAGTAATCGTGCCCCACCCTGCCTAGTTCAGGGTACCGTGATACATCTATGTGGGTTACTGCTGAAATGGGTCCTCGTTACTAGGGTTTCCTATTGGTTAAGTTTGTGGGCCTATATTTACTAATATTACCCACCAACCCAATATGTACTTAACCCTCCCATTGATTCAAGCATGTTTATTTAATGGTTAAGTTTGTGGGCCTATATGTACTAATATTACCCACCTACACGAGATGTACTTAACCCTCCCATAGATTCAAGCATGTTTATTAAACGATTAAGTTTTGTGGGCCTATATGTACTAATATTACCCACCAACCCGATAGGTACTTAACCCTCCTGCACATTATGTTATATTGGTTAAGTGTTGTCCATTCATGTTAACTTAACCCGCCCATTCATCGTGTCATGTTGGTTAAGTGTTCCTTATTTACTTAACCCTGTCCGTTCATCAAGTTATATTAGTTAAGTGTTTCATTTTTACTTAACCCCACGTGTTCGTCTTGTTCTATTGGTTAAGTGTCATCGATCAATTCAAGTTAACTTAACCCAGCTACTCATCATGTCATGTTACTTTGGTTAAGTATCACCTTCATGTGTTAACTTAACCTTACCACAAATCGAGTTATATTGGTTAAGTCTTAACTTAACCCTTTCCATCTATCATGCTATACCGGTTAAGTGTTTCCTATTAACTTAACCCTAATCATCCATGTTATATTGGTTAAGTGTTCCTATGAACTTAACCCTACTCGTTCATTTCGTTCATTAGCATTAATTGATTTATTAATGCACCAACCTCTCACATTAGATATGTGTTGTTGCAGTTACTGGATGTGTCGGGCGGTTCCGGGTAGTTTTACACCACAACTCAATCTAACCTCGGGTTTTTCTTGGGCATGATGCACTAACCTCTCACATTAGATAGGTGTTGTTGTGGTAACTGGATGTGCCGGGCGGTTCCGGGCAGTTTTACACCACAACTCAATCTAACCTCGGGTTAGGCATGTTCATCTTTAATCTACACATTTACCCTATATACCCAAATCTAGATTTTATATGCTAATTACCAAATTCACCAAAACTAGTCATGTTACATTTTACACCCAATTTAGATTTAATGCTCAAGTTACCCCCAAATTCGCAACAATAACAATTTTGCCCAAAACTTGATTTATATGCCAACTTCATACTTTGTCGTTCATGCCAATTCTGGGTTCAATATGTCAAATTACATATTCCATAATTCATGTCAAATTGCATCTTAACAGTTATGCCATGTTACATGTTCCAAATTATTCCAAATAATGTCAATTTCATGTTATACCCAATTTCCCACGCGTTCATAACGTACGTATTTCGAGATTCATAATATAAGGGGAGAAGCAAGATGGAACATCGTAAGAATAGGCATAGTCATATGATGATAAGAACTACTGGTCCAACAAAATTGATGTACAAAAAAGACAAGTTTTGCAAGGAATACATCGTAGGCATATAGATATGATAAGAATTATATAATGAACTTAAAAAGGATTATAATTCCGATATACAACAAGGATAGATATGATTGGACCAGTTTCATAGTCAAAAATGATTCCCCAAAGATATATATACTCAAGCACAGATTTCAATGAAAGGATAACTAACATCAGGCATATTCTCATATCCATTTTATTACATGTCACAATTAGATTTAGGTGTTCAAATCTAAAAAGTAACTGACTTAAAAAACAAAGGAAAATCTTGTTTTCATGCCTAAGCCATACATCACTATACACCCTAATCTTCTTCTTCCAAATCATAAAGTATCATATATATATATATATATGTCCCAATTTTAGATCTTAGACCACAACATGTACTATGCCTTATATTTACGGTTCAATTTACGCCCCAAATCCCAAGTCATATGTCCAATACTTTATGCTTCAAATCTCAAGTCATATGTCCAATACTTTATGCCTCAAATCTCAAGTCATATGTCCAATACTTTATGTTTCAAATATCAAATCATATGTCCAATACTTTATGTTTTGAATGGTTATGTCTTCAAATCAGTTACAACTCAATTATACCCAATTATACACAATTTAATACTTTTCCCAAATTTTAGCACTAGTCATGTCCAAATCATAATTTATGCTCAATTTTATTTCCAACGTACATTCATCTCTTATGAGATCTGGCTCAGGCTCGCAGTGGCCTGGCTATAAAAAAAGGGAAAAAGGAATGAAGAGACAAAGAACAGATACAATATTATCAATGAGATAAATCCAAAGGATATAGAAAGACAAGCATAATCTCAGATCAAGATTTATTACAATGTCAGAATCACAATTAACTTTTATTTCTGAAAGTAACGTGAACTTACAAATTATAGAAGGGTCTTGATTTTTGGGATCTGTATTCTGAAACTGAATAGCTCTCCCTTGAAGTAGACTATTTGTTCTTCTAATTTATATTTGATTTGATTCTTAGAAATAGTTGTTGAAGTCATTGAATTAGCCTTTGAATCTCTACTAGAATTTTAAACTTGATTTCTACGAAGGACTTGAGCAACATAACACCGTCTTAGATTTATTAGTGTAGAGTATAGGCGTAATGAAGTTGTGTGGAGAGAAAGTGAGATTTGGGATGTTTAAATAGCTTAGGAGCAACGAATCTGGTCAGAACGGGCGTCTAAATGCAGAAAAACGAATCTATCCACGGATCTGGAAAAGTGGTGGAGGTCGACCCCATGGTCGACCTGTTCTACACAGGTCGACCCCTAGGTCGACCCCCTGGTCGAACTAGGTCCTGGGCGGGATATTTCCCGCCCAGCCCGGGTGTGTGATTTTTATTTCGAAACTTTAAATTTGAATTCGGGCTGGTTTTTATTTTAAATTCCTGAAAATTCTAAGTGCCATAACTTCTTCATACGGAGTCCGATTTACGCAAACTCAAACTCTATCTCAAGCAGAATTCTGAGAGGAACGCAATGGCGTAACATGTTTCCCTTAATTCTTCCTTTAAAATTAAGTATACTTTAATTTGTTAGTTTAATGTTCACAGAAAATACGGGGTGTTACAGTAGTGATAACTACTTCATTGGTTCTTTACCAGTGTTGTTTTAGAGTTCTGCTTCACTTCATTCTCTGCTTGGTTTTCAGCCCAGTCTGTTTAGTTTTTTGCTAGTATATGTGTTGCAATTTTTCTGCTACTAGCTTGGAGTATTTACATTGATCTGCTTCCACTTTCCCTACATGCTGTTTTTGGCAAGTATATGAAGACTTAAAGTATCCACCCTAAGAGTAATATAATAGTCTTTGTGATTTACTAGGTTTAATGTATCTGACTGTATCTACATTGTAACTAATCGCACCTTGCGTGGTGTTTTGATTATAGTTCTCTTTTTTTAGTAGATTTTGTATTTCTATAGCAGATAAGCGGTTAGCTTATCTCCTGTTATATTTTGTACTTATTATTTGCTATAATGAAAAAGTGGTATGGTCCACTCAAAAAACCGACTGGCTTTGCCAAAAAACATACACTAAGTCAATTACTATTAAAATACTTTATTAAGTTTTTAATCATACTAAATTCATAAGCCCATTAATTAAATTAAATTCACGTCTTAAAATCGATTTATCTTACTTGATAAGTTACATATCAATTATGTCATTTAAACAAATCAAGTTATCATTAAATTTTAAAGTTCTCTTTAAATTGTTTTACATACTTATATTTATATTTATGTATGTATTTTTAAAATTTAAATAATACATATACTATAATAAAAGATTCAGTAGTTTACTTATTAAAATAATTTATATTATTTAAATTTAAAACTAAATAATATAATAATTTAAAATCTTACATTTATATTTTAAAACATATATTAACTTATATAAAACAAATATTTTTATTTTAAAATCTAAATTTAAAGTTTTTATAAATTATCAAAATATAAGTTTAAATAAAATTCTAAATTAAAAATTAAAAAAAATTATCAAATCAAAATATTTATATAAATTCATAAAATATTTTCAAAATAGACCAACGGTGTCTGTATATAATTTTCTACCTAGACCGAGCAATACAGATATATATCATTTCAATTCTTTAATTTAAAATTACGTTTATTTATCATTTCAACCCGCAACCCAATAAATTCAGTTTCAATTCCTAAATCTATACAATGATTCATGTATGTATCATTTAACCACATAATGGTTTTACAAATCTATAAGGAACTTGCATTGTGAGAACAAAACAAATATAAAAATTTGAATAACACATATCATAACAATCAAATTTGTGTCATATATGTCAAAGTGTGTGCCACATGTGCGCAAGTTGCATAATAAATAAATCGAGTTTTCTAGAGCAACCCTAACATTTCATATATTATTTAAATTGATATAAATTTACATATTGAAAATGTAAATCAGGAGTGAGGATTCTCACCTTGCATGGGAAAATAAAATTATATGACATAGGCTGAAATGGACACGGAAGTTGACATAAAAGCTGGCACAACACAACACGATTGAATCAAATGGATTGAATCATTGATACGAATCAAAATTTTCTCCACTTTAAATCACTATAATTAACCCAAGCTCAAGTGACAATACCATATCCACTTCTTATTATTTTATAATATACATATACATATACATACATACATATATATATATATATATATTTGTGTGTAGAAAAATATAAATACATTGTATAAAATACTTCCAACAAAAATATATCTTCAACTGGCTACGCTCAGGATTTAACACCCAACCTCCAACTTAACTTCTCTACGCATTACCACTTCACTACGCAAATCATTTGTGACACCTCTCTCGAAAAGCTAACACCAGAATCTTTTATCATAATGGTTAGTGGATGGTGTTGCTTTCTAGGAGGTCAGAGGTTTTAGTTTCGCGATTATCACATTTAGTATCAAAGACTTTACCCAACCGGAATTGTGCGCGTAATGTTGCGGTTGTCAGTCGGTGTGGTACTGATGCGGTTTACACACACAACGCCTGGGTGGTCAGTGATGATGAGATAATGAGGTAGTTGAGCTCTTTAAAAGGGTAGTCTGTCACATGCCTTTCGAAAAGCTAACATAATGATCTTTTAGTACAGTGGTTAGTGCGTGGTGTTACTTTTTGGAAGATCAGGAGTTCGAGTCCTGTAGTTGTCACATCATTGGATTTTAAAAACAACACACATACATACAAACACACACAACATAGCACATAACCCACGCACACGAACACAACATTACCACAACCAAGGGAAGGGCATGATCAGATTAGGTGGACGGGGTATGTCAGGGTGCATAAATGGGGTCGTGGCCTAAGGGAGCTGTGCTCAGGGGTATCCCTCTTCACTCCTTTTTATATACGTGTGTGTGTATATATATATATATATATATATATATATGGGGGGGGGGTCATGTAAAACCAAGGTAGGTGGAGGCTAAGGGGCGACGTAACAGGTAGGGTCGGGAGGCTGGGCATGGTGCAAGCGGCTGGAGGTGCAGGTCAGGGTGGTGTGGTGGGTTTGGATGCACGGTAGCATAGGTATGGATTTCACGAATATAAGGTTTTACAACTTAGGGTTTTAAGGTGGGGGACGAGGTAATAAGAATGGTGGCGACGTGCTGGTGGCTAGCACGCGTGGTTGGTGGGGGTTATGGAAGGTTGTGCAAGGTGGGTACACCATGGTGAACGTGGGATAGGCATGGTGAAAAAAGGGGTTTGGTATTTACTGTGTAAATTTTGAAGTGGGAAGAAGATGTTTTAGTTTTGTTTACTTCATTGATTCTATTAGCGTTGCAAACAGATTTCCTTGCTTTAGATTTGAGAATTTTTTTATGAATTGAACCGAGATCTAGAACTAGATAGGGAAGAGGAAGGGAAATGATAAGGTTTCTGAAAAATGAGAAAGGAAGAGAAAAGTACGTGATTTATTCACGTGAGAGAAACCCTTCAGATAATAAACGTACGTAACCCATCATTTAAGCAAATAACTAATCCAAAAATCCTAATAAGTATAACCCAAATCCTTCAGATTAATAGGCTAGACTAACTCACACAGTAGACAAAATTAGAGGTTAAATACACTCAAATACGTCGTTAATAACGCATTTTTACAGTTACAAATGCGAATTTTGGACAAAAGAAATTGGATTTAAACGAAATGGAAAATGTTGGAAGCTCAGAATATAGTATAGATTCATAAAAAAAAAGATAAATTCAAATTTTGATATTTTTAAATTTTAGCTTGAATTCAAATTTTAACCAATCTTGACCAAAACAGACTTTTCAAGAAAATTTTATGTTTAACAGATTTGGTAAATTAAAATATTCATTAACTCGATTTCATTATTTAAATTTAAGTTTTTAAAATTTTAATTAAATCTAAATAACACAAGTTGAGTCAATTAAACAATTACATTCACATTTTGATAGTTATTTGATTTTCATGTTCAAATGTGCTAACCTATAACGACCCGAACTCGCCCTTACGGGAAAGCTCGGATTGAGTTGAGAACACGAAAAATCATAACACAAACAGAAGAACAATTCATTGCTTATTACAACAATTTACGTTAGTGTACAAGAATATACAGAGCATGAATAAATATTACACATTGTAAAATATCAGAGATTAAAATACATTACATAGTAGCAGAAAATAATACATAACACAACTAAAAGAGATAAACGGATACAGAGCGTTCCGAATATAGCTCCAGCTATAAACCAGGATCCTGTGAATATAATATCTACAAAACCAAAACTACTAGCTGCCTGTGTGGAAAATAGGGGCACCCAGAGTTTAGGTTAAAACAATAAACTCCAGGCCAGTCATGTGACTGGTGTGAGAACTAAAACAGTTATTTAAAACTTTACTTTAAAATGGAGTAAATCAAGGGATCACGCCGTATAACACGAAACGGGTTTCCTCCCAAGAATACCAGTGCATAAAACAAACAGCACAATGCTTTTTGAAAAAATGAAGCTATTATAAGACTCAGGTCCCATCACACAATGCAACGTAAGCCGGATGATAGAGTTTTACCTTATAATAGCCAAACATGCTTGGTACGTTTAAAACAAATCATTTTGATACTATTATAGTGTAAAGTGTATGAAAACAACTTCAAATATAAATGTATCAACCATAGATGGCATAGTGCCTCATCCCACTATGTCAACATAATAGTTCTACAAATAAAACTGCAAAGTCACGTATTGGAAGTTGGATTTCCATCTGTGAACCAAGGCAAGGGATCGTCCTTACGGCTTCGAGACAATCTAGCCCATGTCTCAGGCAAGTACTCAGTCAAGCCTTTGGATCGTCAGGGTCGGTCCACCTTGGTGGATTAAAATGTAGAACAATACGTTTCCCCGCCCTATGGGGGCGTAAACTGGTCAGTATATCGACCAAACCATCTATCATCCATGTAGTGACCGATATAACCGAGGTGCCTTGCTATCCATCATCCACATAAGTAAAATGTTTAGGCTCCATACCATGACACCACTCCTAGCTAGAAGGAAACACATGCCCTCCCTGAAGTCCTCTCCCGTTTCTGGTTCACACCGGGGTGTGAGGCTCGTGAATTAACGCTATACACAAAGCTATGCTATATTAAAGCCGTGCTTTGATCATCAACTACAAGACTCTGCTTTTCAACAGAAGCCTTGGTCATATGCATCTCAGCATGCCGCACAGGCAATTCACGCTATGCAACCGATGTCTATCAATTACATAGAATGGAATCCAATGTCAGACACACATCCATTTACAAGTTCGTTCTGGGTCTGAACGAAACAAGAGGCACCTTATTCCTTGTCCCATATGTCCAATACGGGAGAGAGGTCCTCGCATATCCGGTCGATCTCCAAGTACGTCTGGACGATCATCACTTATTACCTCGTCTTGGGTGTACAGCCCAATCAAGACATCAGTAATCATCTAAACGATGTGAAGACCTCCGGTCTCCAACCATCATCTTCATCGTCAACTTATTGTCGATTCAGTTATTCAGAATGGGATAAACTCATTCTTTCCGAATAACTCGCGTATCTTATAAACAAGTGCTATAAAAATACAACATACGCCTCAATCCAATCCAGAATATTCTTTTATTCAAATATTCTTTTCATAAGTTAAACCAAATTAAGGTTTTCCAAACTAGTCGGGATTAGCGAACCTTACCAAAGTAATCACTTGTTTTATTTCCCAATTCCAGCCTAATAATCCCATGGAGCAAAACTGGTAGTACTCCATATCCAACACCACGATGTTATCGGTAAAATTAATTACCATTTCACGTTGAGATCTAATCAATGATTTAACTATTGCTTGGAGTAAAACTGGTGATACTCCATTCTCGATCATTTCATGAATTCGAATTTAATTATCTCATTCACATTCCAATCCAATTAAAGATTAATTAAAACTCTAATTCAGTTCTAATATCAAAAATAATTAGTTAATGATTATTCAAAGTTAAGAAATTAATCTTATCTTTAACTGGGTTAAAGCACTAATGTCATTTGAAACACAGTTCAAAATCCCATTCCATTAGTTATGGAATCTTCACGGAAAATAGATCAACATATAATCGATATAAACTTCCGTATCCGACAAAAAATATAAATGGAATAGCGACAAAGCCTTTTAAATCCCATATATATTAACAGTCTTCCACCATATAAGCTCACTTCGATTATTATCCAATCGAATTCCATTCCATTCCAATTTATTGTATAAAATTGGAAAACTTTATGTTTGAAAATTTCCTTTAAATCTTAATAAAAGATTTATAAATTCCAAATCACATTTCACTGTAAATTGGGTTAAAGAACGAATATCGTTAAAAACATAGTTTACGATAAACCCAAGTCACATTCCATTTTATTCCAATTAGCAAATGTAACTGGAACCTCAAATAATCTTAAATAAAAGATTTATTCCTTTCAAACGGGGTTTAAGAACAGTGTTAATAAAGACACCATCCACGATAAACCCAAAATCCAATTCTTTTCTTCAATTCCAATTAAATATTAATTAATTTGAAAATTTCACTAAATCTTGATTAAAAGATTTATTCTTTTCTCAACTGGGTTTAAGAACAGTGTTAATGAAGAAACCATTCACGACAAACCCAAAATCCCATTTGATATTAAATACAAGGCTCTAAATAGAAATTATACCGGCTTATATTTAATATCAAATTCTGAAACCAACAAATATCGTATTGGAAATAACAATATAAAACATATCTTCCAAATTCCCATAACAATATCTGTATAATCACGGAATCCAATATCGAAATATTTCGAAGATGATTTCCATTCAAATCCATTCCAATTTATATATTGGAAATTCTGGTTATTTCAAAATCATTTTCAATCCAATTTATTTATTTAATAATTGGATTATAATTCTAGTTAATAACTTGTTCATTTCGATAAAAAAAATATTTTTTATCTTTTCAAATATGGAGTTTTTCATCCCTATTCTTTCCAAATCATTTATTATGATTTTACACAAATTATCAATATTTTTAATAATATTATTAAGGCCCTTTCAGTCGATTTCCATAAATGGTCATCGAACTGCACTTACATCGACCTTTTCCAAATTTGATTTGGACATAATTCCAAATCTAACCGTTAGATTTCAAATCTCTTATATTCATTGGAAAGCTCTTTTCGATATGAACCCAACGGTTCCAGTTTTAGTGGAATCCGATGGTCGGATCTCCCGTAATGTCAATTCGAAGTCAATGGTCGAAATTCGCGAACTACCGCAGTGCGGCGCATTCTATTCAGGCCATTATATTATATATATAATATATAATATATATTTTGTCAATTACTATTTAAAACGTTTTTATAAATTCATTTTAAAATGATTTTAACTTCATTTTCAATTTTAAATTAAAATTGAATTTTCCTTATCATTATAATATATAAATGATAATATTTTCAAAATATTAGATTTTGAAATCATTTCCTTTTTTATATTCATTATAAAAATGAATTAAATCGATATAAATATTGTTCACGTCAAAATGGCGTTAATCTAATAAACACGGCTTTATATATTTAAATATATTTGTGTCCATCCCAAATTGGATATCAAAATCATATTTTGATCCATTACTAAATATTATTTTAAAATATTCATTCCTCGTCATTTTAAAATATTTGTTAGTTTAAAATATTCGTTCTTAGCGAATTGGAATCAGGCACAGTAAATTACCATATAATTTTATTTATATGGATTTCAAACTCACATGTACACAACGATAATAAAAAACAGTCAGCCATCATCCAAAGTGCATTACACAACTGCATAAGCATTAACTATAAATAATTAACGCTTACAACAGCCTGACAACCAATCGATTGACATACTACAAAACAATTGGGATTAGTGTATGTCGAATATCATCCCAATACCCATGTGGGGTTTCAATCAAAATACACACAGAATTTATTTGTGCAGTTGGGCATTGTGTAAAATATATCGTCCCAATCAATATCAGTCAAATGTGTGTACATAAACAAATCGTTCGATTTGTAAATGAATATTTATTTTCATTCATATACCCGTTAAAAATTATATTTTTAACGATAAAGTATTTATTTCAACATATGAATATTTTATACAGTTCATTTATTCTATAAAAATGATATTTTTATTGTTCTGACATTTTCGGCAGCATAATGGCGCGATACTAGAATTTGAATAAGGTCTAGCCTTATCCCTCACCTGATAATGGCTCGCGCCATATACAAACCAAATTCTAATCAATTCATTTTATTTCCTAAACCAAATTCAACCAAATAATCCAATCAACCAAACAACCAAACAAACATGGTTTCAAACAAAGGTGTCGGGTGCTACTAAGCACCGTCTACATCCTAGTATATATATTTAACTAGAAAATATATTAGAGTGAGAAGTTCTCACCTTTGGGATCCACTCCTCCAGTTCTATTTCTAAACTTCTGAACCGTTTGGATTTGCCCGAAATTCCAACACAGTCTTTTCTACGTTGTTCATATTAAAAATCACATTTTTAATATGATGTTTATATATTTAATAATCGCATTTTTATATCGCTATATATATACATAAAAGATCACATTTTTATAACGCAATATATATAAGGTCACATTTTTATAACGCTACTGTATATATAAAAATTGTATTTTTATAACACTTCTCATATATATAAAAATCATATTTTAATAAGCTCATTTTCATTTTAAAAATCATAACTTTGTAAACCAAAAAATCATATTTTTCTTATCATGAAGATCATACTTTTCTATGAATAAAGATCATATTTTTATTCTGCTACTATATAAATAAAAATCCAATTTTTACTTCGCTACTTCATATATAAAAATCCAATTTTTACATAGCTAAAAATTATATTTTTTACTTCGCTAAAATTTATATTTTTACTTTGCTAAAAATTATTTTTTTACTATGCTAAAAATTATATTTTTACTTAACTAAAAATTATATTTTTACTTCGCTAAAAATTATATTTTTACTTAACTAAAAATCATAACTTTCCTATATTAAAAATCAAAACTTTATCATATTAAAAATCAAATCTTTAGAACAATAACATATATAAATTTCAATTCTTTTTATAAACAATGATATTTAATATAAAAACTAATTTGTTTATTTTATTATATTATTTAACAATAGTATATAAAAAATATAAAACTAGAAGAAAAATATAAACACTCACTGAATTTGATCAGAGGAGGGGTGTTTGGGGTTCGTCGGAGGGCTGGAAGGTTGGGGAAGGGTGCAGGAGGCGGTGCCGGTCTGGTGGTGCTAGAGACAGGCGGCGACGCTCGATTTGGGTGCGGTTTCCATTCAGAGAAGGGGGAAAGAGGAGAGAGGGAGGCGGAGGGGAAAGGAGGTGGTCGGGGTCTGAGCGACGGCGAGCTGGCTGAGGTCGTGGTGGCGCTGCGTGGGCGGAGGCGCACCTGGAGGGCGACGACGCGATGTGGCTGCTGAGCGATTGGGTGATACGGGGTAGCGGGTTTAGATGAATGACCTAGGGCTTAAGAAAAAATGCATATATATATTATTTTATTATTTAATTTTCTCACCTTTTTTATGAGTGCAGTTATCTCTCAGAAATCATCAAAGAAACAAGAGGAAAATGCGATATTAACTTAAATGGAAATCTTGCGGATGAACTGAATTACCTATCATTGCAGTGCTTCTCGCCATTCCGTCAGCAAATGATTCAGATAGCAATGACCACTTCAATTCACCACATATGGAAGGAACGCAACCGCCGTATATTTGAACGGAAAAGAAGAGACAACAAGTTAGTGAACAATCTCACCCAATCCCACGTCAACATCCTAATCCAACGTATAAAGAGAGCAGCAGTTACCAGAAATGACCAGGAAGAAGCTTGCATCGTCGAACGGTGGAGCTTTCGGCCGCCATGATGGAAGACCTAATTTTTTGCTTAATTAGGAAAAGTTTGTGGAATTCAATCCTGAACTACTCACGCGTTTATAGTATTAAATACATGGTAGGTGCGATCAATCATTGGTCGACGTACTGTATATGCTGTGGGTTGTAACGCTTGGGTTGTATCGTTTTATGTTACGGCCTTGGGCTGCTTGGCCCAATGCATCAATAAACTTTAACCAATTTCAAAAAAATATATTTAATTTTATAAAGGTTGACTTTAAATTCGAACTCCAAATTGAACCCAACGACTGCCGCCCCTAGCTAAATACCCCCATTCCGAACACAATGAGATATGTTTCGTAACCCAATTCCACTATTATGATCAGTTTCCACTAAATTTAAAATATAAATCATTATATTTTAAATTCAACGCACACTTTAATTTATTAGGACCACATACGGGCTCTAAAAATTCCCGAAAAATAAATCTAGCTATGTTTTGACGATACAGTCCTAACAAAACTAATATCATCGAATTTGTAGGCCGTTTGAAAAACGGTCATTTTCCAGTCAATTAAATTCAAACTGAAATTGCCAAACACATTTTAATTCACCATACTCACATATTAATTCCAAAAATTATGAAAATTGGAATCTAGTAATAATTTGACATTCCGAATCCAATAAAAGTGATCTCGTCAAAAACGGAGGTTGTTTGCAAAATCTCTATTTTTAAGGGTTATATATTATATAAATTCCATAACGACTATTCTGAATTTTCAACAGGACGTAACTTTTTATTCCCGTTATAAAATTTGGATTTTTCACATTCGTTGGAAAGATATTTTCAAACAAATTCAAATATTTCTAGTTTTACCAAAATCCGGTTTATTTTGAATCCAGAACATTCAATTGAAATTTGAAATCGAATTTTCAAACTACCGCGCCATTTCCAATTCCTTTTATAATTAAAATAAATATTTATATTCTAACTTCGATTTAAATAAATTTATACGTTCTAATTCTATTCAAAATAAATTTCTAGTCATTATTATTTAAAATAAATCATTTTAAATATTAAAAATTCATTAAAATTGCCAAAATAAAAATTTTAAATTGTTTCTGATTTTTCGGGTTGTTACAATCTACCCTCTTAAAATCTTTTCGTCCTCGAAAAGGAACGGAGTTGAAAGTTGTTTAACTAATGAACTCAACTTTCATTCTTTAACTTTTCAGTTTCTAAGAATTTCTAATTTTTCAAAAACTTGGCTAACACCCTAAATTTTCGAATTTTTTTTGCCATAACCTCCTTTGTACGGGGAGACATTTAAAACCGCAACTAGCTACGCAGGGTCCTCATCATCCGAAAAGAAAAAGCCTTGTGGCTAGTCAATCGGCTAGTAAAATCATCCAAACCCAAGAAAATAGTAAACATGTACCTATTTGTCAGGCATACAATTTTATTCCTCTTCTTAGCCTCCTTGCTATGACCTGTTCATTATATACGCATGTACATATATGTAATTGTAATTAATTTTCAGTTCAGTTCAATATTTGGTTCAATTTGGCTTAATGGTTCAAAATTTTAATTAATCAAACAACATAATCAACAATAAATTAGTTGATTATTGTTTCAAACACATTGCTTTTTTATATGAATATAAATCCGTTTTTGATGCCAAGTCACAACAAATAACCCTGTCTAGTTTTGTTTCTCACATCAGACAATTGGAAATATATAGAAATCCCACTTTCGAAACTCGAAAATAAATACTGACGATGTCGCCGCATCATCAGAATTATTCCCGAGCGTCTGGAGTGTGATTCTATATCTATCCAGTATATTAAAACTTTGAATATACGTTTGCAAGGCATATATGCAAAATCTTTATATACTTGATTGTCCAAATTCAATATAAAATAAATATTCAAATATGTATAAAATGGTTTAAATTTTCAAAATAAAATTTGTTTTTATAAATAATACCCTTCCCACTCGTTCTAAGATACTACTGATCCTATTTCTAACGAGTCATTCTTATTGGATATTACTAATCCAATCTCTAATGAATTATTTCGTTTGGTTCTAATGTGTTTTGTTCTCCGAGCTCTGTAAACCAAAGCTCTGATACTAAACTATAACGACCCGAACTCGCCCTTACGGGAAAGCCCGGATTTAGTTGAGAATACGACAAATCAGAACGCAAACAGAAGAACATTTCATTGCTTATTACAACAATTTACATCAGAGTACATGAATATACAGAGTATGAATAAATACTGCACATTGTAAAATATCAAAGATTAAAATACATTACATAATAGCGGAAAATAATACATAACACAACTGAAAGAGATAAACGGATACAGAGCGTTCCGAATATAGCCCAGTTGTAAACCAGGATCCTATGAATATAATATCTGCAAAACAAAAACTACTAGTTGCTCGTGAGGAAAATAGGGGCACCCAGAGTTTAGGTTAAAACAATAAACTCCAGGTCAGTCATGTGACTTTACTTTAAAATGGAGTAAATCAAGGGACCACGCCGTATAACACAGAACGGGTTTCCTCCTAAGAATACTAGGGCATAAAATAAATAGCGCAATGCTTTTTGGAAAAATGAAGCTATTATAAGACTCAGGTCCCATCACATAATGCAACGCAAGTCGGAGGATAGAGTTTTACCTTATAATAGCCAAACATACCTGGTACGTTTAAAACAAATCATTTTGATACTATTATAGTGTAAAGTGTATGAAAACAACTTCAAATATAAATGCATCAATCATAGACGACATAGTGCCCCATCCCACTATGTCGCTATACTGGTTCTACAAATAAAACCGCAAAGTCACGTATTGGAAGTTGGATTTCCATCTGTGAACCAAGGCAAGGGATCGTCCTTACCGCTTCGAGACAATCTAGCCCATGTCTCAGGCAAGTACTCAATCAAGCCTTTGGATCGTCAGGGCCGGTCCACCTTGGTGGATTAAAATGCCTGAATAATATGTTTCCCCGCCCTATGGGGCGTAAACTGGTCAGTATATGGACCAAACCATCCATCAGCCTCCCAGTGACCGATATAACCAAGGCGCCTCGCTATCCATCATCCACATAAGTAAAATGTTTGGGCTCCATACCATGACACCACTCCTAGCTAGAAGGAAACCCATGCCCTCCCTGAAGTCCTCTCCTGTTTCTGGTTCACACCAGAGTGTAAGGCTCGCGAATTAACGCTATACACAAAGCTATGCTATATTAAAACCGTGCTTTGATCATTAACCACATGACTCTGCTTTTCAACAGATGCCTTGATCATTTGCATCTCAGCATGCTACACAGGAAATTCACGCTATGCAACCAATGACTATCAATCACACAGAATGAAATCCGATGTCAGACACACATCCATTTACAAGTTCGTTCTGGGTCTGAAAGAAACCGCAGGCACCTTATTCCTCGTCCCATATGTCCAATACAGGAGAGAGGTCCTTGCATATCTGGTCGATCTCCAAGTACGTCTGGACAGTCACCACTTATTACCTCGTCTTGGGTGTACAGCCCAATCAAGACATCGGTAATCATCCAAACGATGTGAAGACCTCCGATCTCCAATCACTGTCTTCATCGTCGACTTATCGTCGATTTAGTTATTCAGAATGGGATAAACCCGGTCTTTCCGAATAACTCTCGTATCTTATAAACAAGTGCTATAAAAACACAACATACTCCTTATTCCAATCCAGGATATTCTTTTATTCAAATATTCTTTTCACAATTTAAACCAAATTAAGGTTTTCCAAACTATTCGGGATTAGCGATCCTTACCGAACTAATCATTTGTTTTATTTCCCAATCCCAACCCAATCATCCCATGGAGAAAAACTGGTAGTACTCCATATCTAACACTACAGTGTTATTGGTAAAATTAATTACCATTTCATGTTCAAATCTAATTAAAGATTTAACTACCGCTTGGAGTAAAACTGGTGATACTCGATTCTTGATCATTTCATGAATTCGATAAATTCAATTATCTCTTTCACATTCCAATCCAATTAAAGATTCATTAAAACTCTAATTCAGTTTTAATATCAAAAATCATTACTTAATGATTATTCAAAGTTAAGAAATTAATCTTATCTTTAACTGAGTTAAAGAACTAATGTCATTTGAAACACAGTTCACGATAAACCCAAAATCCCATTCCATTAACTATGGAATCTTCATGGAAAATAGATCAATATATATAATCGATATAAACTTCTGTATCCGACTAATAATATAAATGGAATAGCGACAAAGCCTTTTAAATTCCATATATATTGACAGTCTTCCTCCACAGAAGCTCACTTCGATCATTATCCAATCGAATTCCATTCCAATTTATTGTATTAAACTAGAAAACTTTACTTTGGAAATTTTCCTTTAAATCTTAATAAAAGATTTATAAATTCCAAATCGCATTTCATTGTAAATCGAGTTAAAGAACGAATGTCGTTAAAAACACAGTTTACGATAAACCCAAATCACATTCCATTTTATTCCAATTAGCAAATGTAACTGGAAACTCTAATAATCTTAACTAAAAGATTTATTCCATTCAAACGGGGTTTAAGAACAATGTTAATGAAGACGCCATCCACGACAAACCCAAAATCCAATTCTTTTATTCAATTCCAATTAAATATTAATTAATTGAAAATTTTCACTAAATCTTAATTAAAAGATTTATTTTTTTTCAACTGGGTTTAAGAACAGTGTTAATGAAGACATCATTCACGACAAACCCAAAATCCCATTTGATATTAAATACAAGGCTCTGAATAGAACTTATATCGGCTTATATTCAATATCAAATTCTGAAACCAACAAATATCGTATTGGAAATAACGATATAAAATATATCTTCCAAATTCCCATAACAATATCCGTACAATCACGGAATCCAATATCGAAATATTTCGAAGATGATTTCCATTCAAATCCATTCCAATTTATATATTGGAAATTCTGGTTATTTCAAAACCATTTTCAATCCAATTTATTTGTATAAAAATAATTGGGTTATAATTCTAGTTAATAACTAGTTCATTTCGATAAAAAAAAATTATCGTTTCAAGTATGGATTTTTTTCATCCCAATTCTTTCCAAATCATTTATTATGATTTTACACAAATTATCGATATTTTTAATAATATTGTTATGGCTCTTTTAGTCAATATCCAAAAACAGTCATCGAGCTGCACTTACAACGACCTTTTCCAAATTTTATTTGGGCATAATTCCAAATCCAACCGTTAGATTTCAAATCTCTTATATTCGTTGGAAAGCTCTTTTCAATACGAACCCAACGATTCTGGTTTTAGGAGAATCCGACGATCGGATCTCCCCTAATGTCAATTCGAAGTCAATGGTCGAAATTCGCGAACTGCCGCGGCGTGGCGCGTTCGATTCAGGCTGTTATGTTATATATATAATATATATTTCGTCAATTTCTATTTAAAACGTATTTTATAAATTCATTTTAAAATGATTCTAACTTCATTTTCAATTTTAAATTAAAATTGAATTTTCCTTATAATTATAATATGTAAATGATAATATTTTCAAAATATCATATTTTGAAATCATTTCCTTTTTTATATTCATTATCAAAATGAATAAAATCGATATAAATATCGTTCACGTCAAAATGGCGTTAATCCAATCAACACGGCTTAATATATTTAAATATATTCGTGTCCATCCCAAATTGGACATCAAAATCATATTTTGATCCATTACAGAATATTATTCTAAAATATTCATTCCTCGTCATTTTAAAATATTTGTTAATTTAAATTATTCGTTCTTTACGAATTGGAATCAGGCAAAGTCAATTACCATATAATTTTATTTACATGGATTTCATACTCACATGTACACAACGATAATCAAACATAGTCAACCATCATCCAAAGTGCATTACACAACTGCATAAGCATTAATTATAAATAATTAACGCTTACAACTGCCTGTCAACTAATCGATTGACATACAACTAAACAGTTGGGATTAGTGTATGTCGAATATCGTCCCAATACACATGTGGGGTTTCAATCAACATACACACATAATTTATTTGTGTAGTTGGGCGTTTTGTAAAATATATCGTCCCAATCAATATCAGTCAAATATGTGTACATAAACAAATCGTCCGATTTGTAAATGAATATTTATTTTCATTCATATACCCATTAAAAAAAATTAACGATAAAATATTTATTTCAACATATGAATATTTTATATAGTTCATTTATATAATAAAATGATATTTTTATTGTTCTAACATTTTTAGAAAATTTCGGCAGTATAACGGCGTGATACTAGAACCAAAATAAGGTCTAGCCTTATCCCTTGCCTAATAATGGCTCTCTCCATATACAAACCAAATTCTAATCAATTCATTTCATTTCCTAAACCAAATTCAACCAAACAACCAAACAAACATGGTTTCAAACAAAGGTGTCGGGTGCTACTAAGCACCATCTGCATCCTGGTATACATATTTAACTAGAAAATAAATTAGAGCGAGAAGTTCTCACCTTTGGGATCCACTCCTCCTGTTCTATTTCTGAACTTCTGAATCATTTGGATTTGCCCGAAATTCCAAGGCAGTGTTTTCTACGTTGTTCATATTAGAAATCACATTTTCTATATGATGTTTATATACTTAATAATAGCATTTTTATATCGCTATATATATATAAGATCACATTTTTATAAAAAGCTATATATATATATATATATATATAAGATCACATTTTTATAACGCTACTGTATATATAAAAATTGTATTTTATAACACTTCTCATATATATAAAAATCGTATTTTAATAAGCTCGCTTTCATTATAAAAATCATATCTTTATAAACAAAAAATCGTATTTTTCTTATCATAAGATCATATTTTTCTATGAATGAAGATCATATTTTTGTATTGCCATTCAAACAATAAAAATCATATTTTTATTCTGCTACTATATAAATAAAAATCCAATTTTTACATAGCTAAAAATTATATTTTTACTTCGCTAAAAATCAAATTTTTACTTAACTAAAAATTATATTTTTACTTCGCTAAAAATTAAATTTTTACTTGACTAAAAATCAGAACTTTCCTATGTTAAAAATGAAACCTTTATCATATTAAAAATCAAATCTTTAAAACAATAACATATATAATTTCAATTCATTTTATAAACAATGATACTTAATATAAAAACTGATTTGTTTATTTTATTTTATTATTTAAAAATAGCATTAAAAAAATATAAAACAAAAAGAAAAATATAAACACTCACTGAATTTGATTGGAGGAGGGTGTTCGGGGTTCGTCGAAGGGCTGGAAGATCGGGGAAGGGTGCAGGAGGCGGCGCCGGTCTGGTGGTGCTTGCGACAGATTGCCGCGTTCGATTTGGGTGCGGTTTCTGTTCAGAGAAGGGGGAAAGAGGAGAGGGGGAGGCGAAGGGGAAAGGAGGTGGTCGGGGACTGAGCGATGGCGGGCTGGTTGACGTCGCGGCGACGCTGCGTGGGTGGAGGCATGCCTAGACGGCGACGACGCGATGTGGCGACTGAGCGATTAGGAGATACAGGGTAGCGAGTTTAGATGAATGACCTAGGGCTTAAGAGAAAATGAATATATATATATATATTATATTATTTTAATTTCATAAAGGTTAACTTTAAATTCGAACTTGGAATTGAACCCAACAACTGTCGCCTCCAGCTAAATACCCCCATTCCAAACACAATGGGATATGTTTCGTAACCCAATTCCACTGTTACGATCAGTTTCCGCTAAATTTAAAATATAAATCATTATATTTTAAATTCAAACGCACATTTTAATTTACGGGGGCCACATACGGGATCCAAAAATTCCCGAAAAATAAATCTAGCTATTTTTTGATGATACATTCCTAACAAAACTAATTCCGTCGAATTTGGAGACCGTTTGAAAAATGGTCATTTTCTAGTCGATTAAATTCAAACTGAAATTGCCAAACACGTTTTAATTCACCACACTCACATATTAATTCCAAAAATTATGAAAATTAGAATCTAGTAATAATTTGACATTCCGGATCCAACAAAATTAGTCTCGTCAAAAACGTAGGTCATTTGCAAAACCGCTATTTTTAAGGGCTATATATTATATAAATTCCATAGCGACAATTTTGAATTTTCAACTGGACATAACTTTTTATTCCCATTATGAAATCTGGATTTCACATTCGTTAGAAAGTTATTTTCAAACGGATTCAAATATTTCAGGTTTTACCAAAATCCAGTTTATTTTGAATCCTGTACAATTAATTGAAATTTGAAATCGAATTTTCAAACTATCGTGCATTTCCAATTCCTTTTATAAGTAAAATAAATATTTATATTCTAACTTCGATTTAAATAAATTTATACGTTCTAGTTCTATTCAAAATAAATTTCTAGTCGTTATTATTTAAAATAAATCATTTTAAATATTAAAAATGCATTAAAATTGCCAAAATAAAATTTTTAAATTGGTTCTCATTTTCCGGGTTGTAACAATACCCTAGGTTCATATACATAAATTAATTCATTTGTTTCATACAATTCAAAATAAATTGGATTTCAAATAATGAAGTCTAAAGTTCCAACATAAAATCAATTAAAAATTCAAGTTATTACAGAAAAAGTGCAGGAATTGATAGGTTGCAGCAAAGTCAGCATAGGAAACCTAAAAAGAAATGGCTAAGCAAAGAATAATGCACATTTCCCTTTGTTATGTTCATTTAATTATGTCTCTTTTTAGAAGTTCTTTTGTAACGCGCCACCTTTATGCTCGCGTTAGCCAAGGCCATTGCAAGCAACGATGTCAACTAACCCGAAGAATAAGGCTGTTGAGGAGTGACCATCTGTATATTAGCTTTGAACGAGTGTTAATTATGTCGGATAATATGGTCTAATTTTTTAAATCTCATAAGGAAACCCGACACATCTAATTAAAGTTCAAATCTACTACATAGTGGCTATATATAATTCAGAAAGCAATATAAAATACATAACAATAAAATCAGAGTCAAACACAAATATTCATATCACTAAGGCGGAAAATAGATATGTATAACAACACATGAGTATAAATACAAAGATAGTGGCCATAGTCGATCCACTATACAACAAAAGAATAGTTACAAGATCTAGCCAAAAGAATATGTATACATGAAATCTAAGATACATCCATAATCAAGAAATATAACTCGAATGTAGATAGCAAAAAGCCAAAAAGGCGGTCCCTGCTACCCCTGCAATACTCAATTTGATCCGAGTATTATTTATAAGAATAAACAATAAACGGATAAGTCTAGCTGTACTCATCATAATAAACTAAAATAGAATCAGAGATATGAACAGAAAATGACATATATAAAATAACTATAATGTTCACATGTAAAATGTGAAGACTCGATATGTCCAGAAAATATGCCAAAGAAATATCGACACTATATAAGGATATCTCAGTAACAAAAGAAACTAAGATTGATAATTTAATATCAATACGAAATTAATAACACACATGTCAATAAAAATAAGATCGAAGAAATCAGTAAATTAGAAATCTCGAAGATCCCAAAGAACGGGAAGATCTAAGTCAAGGTGGGAGCCCGAAGGCTCATCAAAAGCGATATGGGAGTCCGAAGACACAACCAAGTTAATACGGAAGTCCTAAGACTCAACCAACCCAATATCGAAGGTGAGACGCGATCTCAAGGCATAAGCCATAGTTTTGAGCTAAAGCTCCTAGATGGTCCAAAGACCGTGGGTCGCGACCCCGCAAGATGATCTGAAGATCATAGATAAAACCAATGAACCATAGTTCCCCAGGAAGATCCGAAGACCATCAGAATGACCCGAAGGTCGGAATGATCCGAAGATCCACTGGAACCGAAGTTCCTACGATAAGATGGAATCAAAGTTCCTCAATTAGTCCGAAGACTCTCAATATGAACCGAAGTTCCTCAGGATGATCAGGAGATCATCAAAGTGACTCGAAGGTCGGATTGATCTGAAGATCAAATATAGTGTAACTATGCCAAGCTAGTAAATATAAGAGTTAAGCTACATGTCCCATAACCCTACTCGAATATTTATGAACAAGTTGTATATTCCACTAGAAATATGAAACGATCATTGCCACGGTGTTTAATCGAACGAGTCCAAGAATTAACCGTCAAAGCAAACACAAAGGGTCATAGTCCTTGTTTTTACTAAGGCGTTTAATTAGATTTCTCAAACGAACGAGAAAAAGGTTTATGAAATCATATACTAGTAGATAGTAAAACAAATTTGGAAAATAACCTCATATAATGAAGTAGAATTTGAAACCGTTTAGTAAAAGATTGGTACTACTAATAATTTTAAAACCCTTTTTATATAGTTTCAAAGTGGCAAATCTCGTGTGATATTGATCGAATTAACGATCAAACGAAGAATTCACATTTTAATAACGTAGACGAAATCCCACGACTATCGATTATAAAATTCGTTCATCATGAATGAATCGAAAGTTCATGAAACTGAGATGCAGAAATCTGCGAACCAGAGAAATTGCAAAGTCACAAATGAAGTCGAAATGGGCCGAAACTCGACCGGGAATGAGCTCAAATGGCCCTAAGCTGTTGACTGTGGTCTCCACTGGTCAATAGCATAAAAAAAGGATTCAGACGTCTAAATCAAAAATTCAGACGTTTGAATTTGCAATTTTGCAAAACAGTAAGGTTTAAGTTCATTTTGGCCCCCTTCCAGACGTTTGAAATGTTTGGGTCAGACGTCTGAATTATAATACAGACGTCCGAAAATAAAATTCAGACTTCTGAATTGCTTTGCTTGTTCCCATAATTATTTGAAGCAGGTCAGACATCTGACTTACAATATTCAGACGTCTGAAATCCTGTTCCAAAGCACAATTAGCCTTGAAAACATGTTCAAAACGATATTGATGAATGCCCGAAGGCCTATGATGTTATATACATTACATGAGGCTCCAAAGACTTGCTGAAACAACCTATAACACCCAAATACACATGCACAAACATTCATACAAGAGATTAACAATGGTTTTCTAACGACCTGCATTTTCGCCCGCTTCAAGTCGATAAATTTACCACCTCAAACCGTTAACAACTGCAGATTGTTATTTTCCATGGGGTTAAAAATAAATCATCACAGAATCACAGACATAGAAACACATAATATCTCACAGCGGAAGTAAAAATTTAGACAATAATACAATATTTTATTTATGTAAATCAGAGTACATATATAATACAGGTACAACTGAAGACTGAATACAAATGTTTACTAACACAAGGAATAAAATAAACTGAGTACACAAGGATAGATGACTAGACTCCAGAAATACTTGAGCTCCAACAGACAAATCTCCAAAGCTGAAATATTCGGTCTGACCCAAGCAATTTGCAAGAAAAAAAATAAAATTCTTGAGTCAGGACTAACGTTCTCATATAAGCGAATTAACTCAAGTGAAATGTTTAATAAAATGCATCAATAACTTAAAGGATGTTTGGGATTCCATCCTTTAAGGATCCGTGAAACTAATAGACATAATAATATTCTATTATAATAGTGTCTATTCAGTAAAGTAAATATAATAAAAATAGTGTAAGTAGGATTACATTTTTACCCTTACGCTGTTTACAGACATTGTCGTACACATTGCGTATAAACACCAGTACGTCGGTAGATAGGGATGCGCTGCGGTACGACAACGTTAAATCAAAATCATAGGGGGCTAGCTTAGGATAAATATGACAAGGAACACAAGGCAATACCCAGGGTAGGATTTACCAGTTGCACTCCTGAATCGGTAGTAACGCATAGCCGCAACTACCGCCCACCTCGGAACACACACCCATATTCAAAAGCGCACCCAAATCGATCATAAGGTAATATAGATGGTATTGAAGAAGCATGTCCGATCAGAGGTGCGACCTCAAATCGATCATTAGGTAATATAGATGGTATTGAAGAAGCATGTCCGATCAGAGGTGCGACCTCACTTAGTCATGGTATAACTCGTATTTTAGTCATTTTAATTATGACCTGAGGGTCAAGGCTATTCCATCATCGTTCTCTTTCTTCAAATCTAGTAATCGCCTCCAAACCATCCTACTTAGTTCTGGATTCTCCACCACGTACACAGTTGTTAAAGTGGTATTGGTATTGGAAGTGAGTATGACAATACCAACTCCAGTCTCTTTAACAACCAAACGTTTACATTATTCAAACTATGGTCATTAAATTGGAAATCGTATTCAAGTATCACAAGTCGATAATTTTCGAGTATTGATTTTAAATCAATTTCTAAATATACATAAATATTAGTCTAGTTCAAATTCCAAATCTTATGTTTGCAAATATTCTTTATCAAAACCATTCAGGCTTATATTTCAATTTCATGACATCATTAATATTTTGTCTCTTTATTTAACCACTTTGGACCATTGGTTCGGATTAGACTTAGATTTTATTTAAAATAAGAAATATCTTTAAAATAGATAAATTTAAAGAATATAAATGTATGTATAATTTAGTATAAGATAGTTTCTATATGGTAAAATAGTTTAATAAAATGGTTATAAGATTTAAATGGATAAAACACTTTACATAAAATGTTATTTAACGGTTATGAAAACAATAATAAAGCAAATTTGTTTAAGAAAAATAGTTTGATGAAAATAGTAGTTGTTTAAATACTTAAATAATTAATCCAATCCGAATCAACTATCCATATTCAAAATACGATTCATCGCTTGTTTTCAGATTCTAACTTCCCGTCCAAATCAATATACACTTAACAAATAAAGAATAAACTTTAAGTATAGAAATAAAAATTCATTTCTAGACAATTACTTCAAACTAGTTTATAAATTTAGTTCTAAATTTAGTTTAACTTGAATTCTAAGTTCGTTCCATGGTATTATATTCCAAAATAGTTTCAATGTTTAGTCGTCAAGTTATATCTTAAATCGCACTTATCCAATATTCAGCTTGCTTTGGTTTCAAATAAAATCTCATGCCAAAAAGACTTAAGTAAAACAAATTTCTCAACATTTACTTTAAATTTAAACACGATTAAATCATAATGTTTAATTCATCTAAAATTAAATTTATAACATTTATTGAGTTGAATGTTTGTATCAACATAACTTTATTACACTTTTAATCAAATCTTTAACTAAATTCTTTTACATTGAATCAAACCATTGTAAATTATCTTATTATAAAAATTTAGTCATATCATACAAAACAAGTTTTCATAAAATGTATAATTAAATTAACTTCAAAATTCAACTTAATTTTTTTCCAACTTAAATTTCATTATAAAAATCAATTCTTTAATCGATATATATACATAACATTTAAAAATAGTTTTTATTGACTATGGCATCCTTTTATAATTTTTTATCCAATGGTCAAGTGATACGGATGTATATCATTTCAATCCATTTTAAAAGGAAAATTCGAATTCGGGTATATATCTTATCAACCCGCATCCCAAATCGATTCAAATTTATTTTTCAAATCTACACAAGTCATTTGGGTCCGTATCATTTCAACCCATGGTAATTTTTCTAAATCTACAGGGAACTTGCAAGATGATGACAGTTTAAACATAGTATAACATCCATCACATCCATATCATGTCATATATCGATAGTGTGTGTGTCGCGTGTGCACAACCAACAGGTATGAATTTTTAGAGCAATCCTATCGTTTCATTCAAGATTTCAAGTATTTATTTCACTTAATCAGAAGTTAGTCGCGAGTGTGGGAAACTCACCTTTCGAGGTATGCAAATGAAAATTGAACTTGACACAAAACTTGAACAAGCCAAGCATGCAAACCATGGATCAAACGGTGATCATTTGGCTTAGCACAACCCAACGAGATCCAAGACCATACGCCAATAACATGCACACTTCCTACACCCAACATGACTACAAATTGAGCAATCGATTACCTATGTTAGCAACATAATTTAATATTGTATTATTTTCATAAGAAGGTAAAAAAAATGTTCAAGGTTAAAGAACAATACCCAAACTAGGTCAAGGCCGATGAAGTGGCACAACCAAAAATGATGTGGGCCCCAACATGTCAGAGGTGATGATCGAACAACAGGTGAAAGGATCGAGAAAAGCAACACGGGCTGTGCTTGTCTGGAGAATTTGGATTGACGGTGATGAAATCGCGAGCATCCGGCAAAGACTGATCGACAAGCCTCCCTTAAGCCAGAATGTTTTCCTCTCCATCCAAGAACTGAACTTCGAATTAGCAACCCTAACCCCTAAACGCAACAGCCTTCATCTCTAATCTAGGTCACGATTTCGTTTGTTGGTGCTCGATTTCAGGGGAGGAGTGGCGGATCGGCATCGTCTGGAGGTTTGATCGAGATGTGGATGCTAGCTTTATGCACAAGAAGGCACAATGGAGGCATGGTTAAAGTGGAGGAAGGCGGCAGAAAGAAGGGGCTATGCCATTTCGATTTTGATTTCATTCAATTTTTTTATTAGGAAACCGAGAATAAAAGGAGATCTGAGAGGATTTCGAAATGTTAAGCGTAAAGGAGAAGAGTGGTTTCAATCAGAGGAAACGTGGAAGAACATTTCAAACTTAAATGGACACTTGTTGCCTTAAGCCCAAATTAAAATACAGGTGTCACATTTTTAAATTAATGGATGTTTAAATAAAATAAATTCTCCCTTGCTATTAATTAAATTTTCATATATATAAGAGATGTTAGAAAACTTACGAAATTGTCAAATACAAAGGGTATACGAATGACATTCACAGATAGTTAATTATTTCCCATTTTGGCTTGCAATTAAAGATTCGGACCCACGAATGATCAAATTCCAAAAACGAAATATGGCGTTCTACTCAGAATATTATCTAGTATTTATGGTTCAGATTCGCTCGAATTCCGACAACGTGTTATTTGTAATTATTTTATTAATGTCTAATTAAATTTGATGCAAAAAGAATGAACTTGCTTATTTCTCTATGAAATTAATTCATTTGCTACATCTAGCTAGATGCATCTTAAATATAAAGTTTCACAGTTTAAATTACATCTTAAAATTTTAATACTAATATCGATATAATGGTTACCGCTACCGCAAATTGACCGAAAAAATCAATTCGAGCAGAGCAAGCAACTAGAACGCTTTCATTATAAATTATTTAGATTACTTCACAAATAATATATTCAATTTAAGAATATTTTTTTATAACTTATCGATTTCATGTTTGTTCCAACATATAAATTCTAAATTAGTTATCGCATGAAGTTCTAAATTTCAACTCAACATACACGTTAAAGTTCACGTTTAGAAGTTAAATTTCATACCTTTCAACATAATTCAACTTTTCTAATTAAAATATTAATTAACTCCTAAATTAAAGACGTCAAAATAATCGGTTTGTTACATTCTCCCCCACTCAGCGCTTTTCGTCCTCGAAAAGGAAACGTCGTATAAAAATCGTACCTATATCTGTAATTACACTGATACTTCTATTTACAAGCTTTTCTATTGCTTAAAACTCATTATAATTAAAACAAGTTACAGAAATTTTAGAACTCAAAATTTTTCCAACTCCCAGATTTACGGAAAATTTCGGCAGCACCTCCTTTGTACAGGTCGATCGAAATTTTTTACAAACACGTATATTTATCAATATACATCTTCTCCACACGATGAGGCATCCCTATTTAGGAGAAACAAAAATAAAACAACTCAAATACAGTATTTAATTCGAGATACGTACCTTTTTTTAGCGTTTTAAGCATTTTTGCTTATTATTTTAGCATTTTGCGCAAAACAAGTTCCAAAGTGAAGCATGCGCCATTGCAACCTACTAAACACTCAAACAAGAACGAGAATCCAATATATACTAATATAAAGGGATGTCAATATATATAACATGAGAAATGTACAATATACATATAGTTCTCACTAATCATCATCATTTCTTTTTCATTAACATACTTGTATTTCATGTACCGGATTTGTACTACTTAGATCATGTTGAAAATAACCTGGACAAGGGAACAAAATAAAATGTTGCAACCTTTTTTTTAATCCTTGTCATGGATATTAAAGATTTTTTCTTCTCTTCTTTTTATTGATGGATTAAGCAAGTACTAACAACCCAACAATAAAATATAATCCTATGAATGTTTCTATTGATGTGGTCAATGAGCCAATGATATATGTATTTGTTTCATGTGACAAAATAAGGCAATACTGAAAACGTAGGTATGCTAAAAATATAATTAAGGTCGCAGCTAAACATCAAAATTTAGTGTAATTGCATTGAAATGCAAAGAGCTTTTCAAAAGGAAAAGAAAGATTTAATGTGAATGTGAGTTTTGGGCTTATACAGCAATGGCGAAAGCATAAATCTAAGAAGTTGAATGCATCCGTACGTGAACAAGGGTCAGAAGATTTGTTTGATCAATATGTCAGTAAAATCCTTCATAGAAAACCCTTGTATTGTGTGGTATTGCGTAGTGTAGTAAAGTAAGATCTACAATTATCATATGGAGCAGAGTTTTATCTCAACAACTTTTTTTTTAGTAGTAGCAGTAGCTTCTACTGCCACTGCTGCTTGTGGCAGCAGCATCGCTGCTACTAGGTGTTTGTAGCAGCAACCCTTGCTGCCACACCTTTTTTCCCTCTTATCTAAGCAGCGCAGGGGTTTCCATTACATATATAATATGCAAGCTTAAATGAACTATCCTTGAATTTCAACTATCTTTCTTACTAATGCAAAAAGAGAACTTCATTGCTAATAAAAGCAAATATGTAAAGGAAAAAAAAAGAGAATAAGCTTAAACGACCATGCATTTAATTTATATTAGGATATGATTTCAACTCTCCTAACTTGAAAACATAAGCATCAATGAATGATTATTTATTTTTATTTTTTCAAGTAAATCAATTTGAACATTGATTTTCTTCGATATAACTTTTTGTAATTAGTTCCATATTCTCAAACTCAGATTCGGATTACTTTGGATGTTAGCTGCTACTTACCCACATAATGCTGCTGCTGCTCTCAACAGCAGTCCTTAACAACTAACAAATATATATTCCACGGTTTGTAGTAGCATTTCATTATTATTACTACTACTATTATTACATTATAAGTTGCAATATTTTTCTTATTATTATTAAATAAAACCAAATACATGTGAATATTGTAGTGCAAAATCAGAGATCTGGGCAGCGGAATACAAGTAAACCCAATGATCTAGTCTGTCAACAGTTTCAACAACGCCAAAAATAAAAACAAGTGGCACAAATTATAGGGAGAACAAAAATAGAAAATAGAGGAAAGAGCACACCAATTTTTTAACATGTTTCCGCTTTGCCTACGTCTACGGAGACCCAACAACTTTTATTTCTTAATGAAGAAATGAGTACAAAAGATTACAATAGAGAGAAGACTAAATGTGGATTGCTTACTTCATACAATAACATGACCTCTATTTATATAGAGGGATTTCTTGAGGATAAAGAAGAGAAGTTTCTAGATGAAGATAAACAAATATAATATCTTCCTTGATTTGATTGAAGCATAAATGGATGGCGCAATTATGGTCTCAATCTCTTTCCCTGAGTAAATTGATTCTTCATTAATTTATTGATTGGCCATTTTTTTTTCAAAAAAACTTCCTCTTATGTCTTTCCAAATACAAGCCAATTAATTGATTGACAATCAATAAATTTATTTCCTTCTCCACTAATATTTGAATCATTAATTTCAACACTCCACCTTGATTCAAATATGGCAATCCTTCTTCATTATCTCATCTTCAAAAATCAACATAGAAGTTGTTGGGCCCAGCGCCCCATGGTGCTCAAGTAATAGGAAGCAAACTGATCAAGTTTGAGCAATGCTCAAACTTGTCCATTGGAAGTGACTTGGTCATCATATCTGAAGGATTATCTGAAGTACCCACTTTCAACAATTTGATCTTGCTTCGTTCTTCCTCAAGCATAAGAAAGAAGCCTCTAACATCAATGTACTTTTTCCGTGAACTATAAGCCTATTCTCAACAAGATGAATCGCACTCTGACTGTTTGAAAATAGCTCCACTGTATGCTGCGCCATTGAAAGATCATCCAACAACTGAAGTAAGTACAATCCTTCCTTTGTTGCTTCCCCAATCGATATCAACTCTGCTTCGATAGTTGACAAAGCTACGATAGACTACAACTTTGATCTCCACGAAATCGGGCCTATGCCAAGTGTAAAAACATAGCCCGACACCGACTTCCGTCCCCAGCGTAATCTGAATCACAGTATCCTCTAAGGGAGATGTCTCCATCTAATCCACCAAATAACAAGCCAACTGATAAAGTGCCGCGAAGATATCTGAGTATCCACTTCACTTCTTGTCAATGCTCTTTACCTGGGTTAGACATACATCGACTGACAACACCAACTGCATGGGCTAAATCTGACCTCGTGCACACCATTGCATACATGAGACTACTAACAGCACTAGAATAAGGTATATTACGCATATCCCTTTTGTCTTCATCCGATGTAGGACACATATCATTGGATAACTTGAATTGAGAGCCTAATGGAGTAGCCACCGGTTTAGCATTCTCCATACCGAATCGAGAAAGGACTTTCTCGATGTATTGAGTTTGAGTGAGCCTCAAAACTCTTTGCCTCAAAACTCTTTGCTTTCTATCCCTCTAAATCTCCATCCCTAGAATTCTCAGTGCATTTCTCAAATCTTTCATCTCAAATTCCTTACTGAGCTCCATCTTCAACTCCGAAATTTTAGACATGCTCTTAGAAGCTATCAACATATATCTTTAACATAAATTAACAAATAGATGATGTCATCATTACATTTTTTAAAATAGACACATTGATCCTTAAAGCTTCTAGAGTAACCATGTGAGACCATAAACTTATCAAATTTCTTATACCACCGTCTAGGAGACTGTTTTAATCCATAAAGAGATTTGTAAAGTTTACAAACATGACCTGGCCTGCTGCTATCAATGAACCCCTCTGGCTGCTGTAGGTAAATGTCCTCCTCAAGATCACTATGCAAGAATGATGTCTTGACATCTAGTTGTTCCAACTCCATGTAGAAGTGAGCAACCAATGCCAAAAGAATGCGAATGAAAGTGTGTCTAACAACTGGAGAAAAAATATCATGAAACTCCACATCTTTCTTCTAAACATAACCCTTCACCACTAATCTTGCTTTGTACCTCAAGTCACCATTGCCACCATCTTTCACCTTATAGATCCATTTACATCTAATTGCTCTCTTGCCGGAAGGAAGTGGCACTAAATCCCAAGTGTGATTTTTGTGCAAAGACTCAATCTCCTCCTCCATTGCTACTAGCCAACTGGAGCTTTCAGCTGAACTAATGGCATCTCTGTATTCTCTTGGTTCATCATGAAATATGCTTAATGCATAAGCTTCCATGTCATCAAAGTCGATATCTTCAGTACTTAATCCCACAAAATCATTGAGCCATGTGGGTATTTTATTCTCTCTCGTTGGTCGAGTGTGAATATGAGCTCCACCTTGAGGTTGATCTTCTGTCTCTTCCCTATCAACCACGGTGTCATCGGAATCACCATTTTTACTCGTATGGAAGTCTGATGATCTGCCTTGTGTTTGGTATTCTGAATTTGTCCTCTCAACATCATCATTAACTGAAGAAGAAGGCTCCACCTTCAACATAGCCTTCTCATCTAATGTAACATGCCTGCTAGTAACAATCTTCTGGAAAGTAGGACACCACATCCTATACCCCATAATTCCTTTCTTATATCCAAGAAAAATACACTTGCGCGATCTTGGATCCAACTTCCCTTTGCTCTCATGCACATAAGCTTGACAACCAAACACTCTGAGAAAGGAATATGATACAGGCCCTCCCTTCCATACTTCTTTAGGAATCTTTATATCTATGGCGGTAGAAGGTGTGCGGTTGATAAGGAAAACCGCCATAGATAATGCTTCTGCCCAAAATCTCTTATTTAATCCCGCAGTCAGCCGTAAGCAATGAGTTCTTTCCAACAAAGTCCAATTCATTCTCTCTGCAACCCCATTTGACTTAGGATCTCCTGGCGTGGTGTAATGTCTTTTGATTTCCTCGGACTCACAAAATTTGATGAATTTTTGAGAAGTGAATTCACCACCATTATCTGAAAGAAGAACATTCACTTTCTTTCTAACTGCTTCTCAACAAGAGATTTCCAACTTTGAAACCTATCAAAAGTTTCATCTTTGGATTCATAAAGTAAACCCATAATTTTCTAGAAAAATCATCAACAAATGAAACGAAATACCTGGATCCTCCATAAGATATGCATGGTGTAGGGCCCTAAACATTAGTATGAACATACTCTAAAACATCTTTAGACTTATGCTCTGCAATGCCAAAAGAAACCTTCATCTGCTTTCCAAGTACACATCCTTCACAAAAGTCAAGTTTTGAATGATGAACACCTTCAATCAAGCCTCTCTTTCTCAATACTTCTAAACTGCGCTCTCCAATGTGGCCCATACGAAAATGCCACAGTCTGGTAGAATCGGAATCAACTGAATCAATAACTGAAGCAGACTCCACAACAGCAGTTGTACCCTTCAGCAAATATAGATTTACTATCAGTGAGCCATTTGAAATTTTTAATGAATAGTTTTTTATTGCATACTTTAAGCCAAAATTTCATAATGCTCCAATGGAGATCAAACTACAACTTAAATCAGGCACATGCCTGACATCACATAAAGCACGAACAACACCATCAAACATCTTAATTTTTAATGTTCCAATACCAATCATACGACAAGAAGCATTATTTCCCATGAGAACCTCTCCTCCATCAAACTGACGATAAGTGGAAAAAGAGTGCCTATCAGGTGTCATGTGATAGGATGCTCCCGAGTCAATAATCCACATAGTACTCTTCATAGGAGAGGCGAAAGCTGTAAAAATGCCAGAATCATTATCTGAATCTTATGTATCCGCAGTAGATGCTGAAGCCTTCTGGGGAACAGCTTTGTTTTTATTCTCCAACTTGTGGCAACTTGCAACATAATGTCCAGGTTTTCTGCAATAATGAAAAACTCCCTTCTGGGCTCCTCTTGACTGAGATCCGGACTTTGCTCTATCTCCACCATAATTAGGTCTACTTTTAATTCTTCCTCTCTGTGCAACAAGGCTTTCAGAATCGTTCCCCATGCTCATGGTTGCTAACTTTCCTCTCAACATCTCGTTATGCAAATTTGTCTTCACATCCTCCAAGCAAATAGACGAACGTCCATAGATCATAGAGTTAATAAAAGTGTTATACTCTGCAGGTAAAGAAAATAAAAGAATAATAGCTTGTGCCTCATCCTCAATCTTTACATCAGCTGCTCGAAGATTCATGACAAGTGTGTTGAGGGAATCTATATGAGCAAATACATCTGTTCCGGGCCTCATTTTGAAAGAATAAAGTGGTTACTGTAAGATGATGCGGTTGGTGAGAGACTCGTCGTAAAACTTTCTCTGAAGAGCATCCCACAATTCCTTAGCAGTTTTCACATGAGAAAATACTATAAGTACTTCATCAGAAAGGCTAAGTTGGATGGTAGTAAGAGTATCCTCTTCCAATTCTTCTAACTCTTCAGGTGCTAATTTCTTCAATTTCTCTGGATCTGAGACAACCTTAAATGTCCTCTCTTTCTTAAACACCACTTCCATCTTCATCTTCCATGTGCCAAAATCCCCGTTTCCATCAAATCTAGCGACTCCATAATTTGTAGCGCTTCTACCACCATTATTCTTTGCAGAATTTGACATGGTTGAAAAACTCTTTGAAAAGGACAACTAGCTCTAATACCAATCTGTAGTGCAAAATCAGAGATCTGGGTAGCGGAGTACAAATAAACCCAATGATCTAGTCTGTCAACAATTTCAACAACGCCAAAAATAAAAACAAGTGGCACAAATTATAGAGAGAACAAAAATAGAAAATAGAGGAAAGAGAACACAATTTTTTAATGTGGTTCGGCTTTGCCTACGTCCACGAAGACCCAACAACTTTTATTTCTCAATGAAGAAATGAGTACAAAAGATTACAATAGAGAGAAGACTAATGGTGGATTTCTTGCTTCATACAATAACATGACCTCTATTTATATAGAGGGATTTCTTGAGGATAAAGAAGAGAAGTTTCTAGATGAAGATAAATAAATATAATATCTTTCTTGATTTGATTGAAGCATAAATGGATGGCGCAATTATGGTCTCAATATCTTTCCCTAAGTAAATTGATTCTTCATTAATTGACTGATTGACCATTTATTTTTCTTCGAAAAAAAACTTCCTCTTATATCTTTCCATAAACAAGCCAATTAATTGATTGACAATCAATCAATTTCTTTCCTTCTCCAATAATATTTGAATTTTAATTTCAACAAACATAACACCTACATAAAATAAAACAATGAATGCACTATTCATTAAAGGCGTGTGGTGCATTTAAATATTACTTGATACATTGAGTCATTAAGTTTGATCAACATTCTAGTTTGATTATATTTCGGAAAATAAACTGTGATTTCTTGTCTGATATTTCATACTTTATAATTATGATTTTCCATGAGTTTGCTTGTTGGAATCCCACAACCACAATCATTCACGCACCCCATTTTCCAAATTTTCTTTTCAACATTAAAGTTATTAAGCCTCTAACACTAGCAAATTCTTGGGTACATTACAGGAGCATATAACACAGTAAAATGAACAATAATGGTTAATTTTTTTTATTTACTGCTGATTTTTTATTTATAAACACATGATAGTTCAATTTTTAAATCAAAAACTAAAAATGTCAATATAAGGGTATTTACGCCCATTATACTTAATGAATAGCTAACAACCTACTAACCATAAGAACATTTACAGAATGAACCATTATAACTACAAAAATATTTCTAAAGTGGATTAAGATTTCAAACCTATTAAATTATTAAATTCTAATACATATTCTATTTCATTTTATTTATATTCCGCTCCATATGTTTACTTCCAATTAATAACTCAAATCCATTTAATTCTTTTAAGTTCACATTTACTTACAATTTAGTATTCTCATATATATACATTTTTCATCATACGTTTCAACTATTCACAAAATAGTTTTAAGTATCAATCCAACGTCTAAACTAGAAATATATATTTATCTCACTTTTGAAACCTAAAAATAAATACTGAAGAAGCTGCAGTCATCGCCAGAATCATTTTCAAGTGACAAGAGTGTGATTTTGTATTTATCTAGAAAGTATTTTATTCTCCACAATCTTTATGAATTCAACAAAATTTATTATTTTCAAATTATCATTTTACAAGTCTACATGTTTATTTTATTTTTTTACCCTTTTATAAGTTCAAAACATATAAACTACTTCAATTTATTTGAAAGACTTACTTTGTTCTTGGTTTTAAGTATGCTCAAGAAAATCTATTGCTTCGTAAATTGCTTAGCTTAAATTGAACCAATCAAGTGTTCATTTCTTTTTTTATATATAATCACACACAAGTTACATTTAAATTCTTTAGCATCACTTAATTAGCTAGGTTCAAGTTTTGTTTTAAAATTTCAAGCATTATTTATTTAAGTTAGATTCAAGTTAGTTTGGAAATAAGCTCGAAGTTGAATTCAATAACATTTAATTGATAAGAATTCACAAAGGATAAAGAATCCAATAAATGGGTTAAATTAAGGTAGAGAAGAATTCGGGATTGTGAAAATGGTAGATTCTAATTTCCAAAGACGGGATAAAATAAGATCAACTCGAATTTGGGAAATCCTATCCTAAACATACATAACTAAAAGGTGAATTCAAAGGAGTGGAATAAAGTTTACACAAGTCTAAAGGTTTTTTTAAAAAAACAAATCTTCTTATATAATTAAATCCCTTAAAAATCTTTAAAGTCAATCAAATCATTTAATTTTTAAAATACGTTCTCTCAAGAAGGATTCTGAGACGATTTTACTCATTCTAGGACATTACTATCCTATCTCTAATGAGTTTTTCAACCACATAAGCTAAGGTTTTTATAAACCTAGCTCTGATACCACACTCTAACGACCTGCATTTTCGCCCGCTTCGAGTCGATAAATTTACCAACTCAAACCGTTAAAAACTGCAAATTGTTTTTTGCCATGGGGTTAAAAATAAATCATCACAGAATCACAGACACCGAAACACAGAATATCTCACAACGGAAGTAAAAATTTAGACAATAATACAATATTTTATTTATGCAAATCAGAGTACATATATAATAAAGGTACAACTGAAGACTGAATACAAATGTTTACTAACACAAGGAATAAAATAAACTGAGTACACAAGGACAGATGATAGACTCTAGAAATACTTGAGCTCCAATAGAAAAATATCCAAAGATGAAATATTCGGTCTGACCCAAGCAAATTACAAGGAAAAAAAACAAAATTCTCGAGTCAGGACTAACGTTCTCATATAAGTGAATTGACTCAAGTGAAATGTTTAATAAAATGCATCAATAACTTAAAGGATGTTTGGCATTCCATCCTTTAAGGATCCATGAAACTAATAGATATAATAATATGCTATTATAATAGTGTCTATTTAGTAAAGTAAATATAATAAAAATAGCGTAAGCAAGATTACATTTTTACCCTTATGTTGTTTACAGACATTGTCGTACGCATTGCATATAAAACACCAGTACGTCAGTAGATAGGGATGCGCTACAGTACGACAACGTTAAATCAAAATCGCAGGGGGCTCGCTTAGGATAAAAATGACATGGAACACGAGGCAATACCCAGGGTAGGATTCTACCAGTTGCACTCCCGGACCGGTGGTAATGCATAGCCGCAACTACAGCCAACCTCGGAACACACTCCCATATTCAAAGGCACGCCCAAATCGATCACAAGGTAATAGAGATGGTATCGAAGAAGCGTGTCCGATCGGCGGTGCGACCTCACTTAGTCACGGTATAGCACCTGTTTTAGCCATTTTAATTATGACCCGAGGGTCAAGGCTATTCCATCACTGTTCTCTTTCTTCAAATCCAGTAATCACCTCCAAACCATCCTACTTAGTTCTGGATTCTCCACCATGTACACAGTTGTTAAATTAGTATTGGTATTGGCAGTGAGTATGACAATACCAACTCCGGTCTCTTTAATAACCAAACGTTTACATTTTTCACACCATGGTCATTAAATTGGAAATCGTTTTCACGTATCACAAGTCGATAATTTTCGAGTATTGATTTTAAATCAATTTCTAAACATACTTAAATATTAGTCTAGTTTAAATTCCAAATCTTATATTTGCAAATATTCTTTATCAAAACAATTCCGGTCTATATTTCGATTTCATAACATCATCAATATTTTGTCTCTTTATTTAACCACTTTGGACCGTTGGTTCAGATTAGACTTTGATTTTATTTAAAATAGAAAATATCTTTAAAATAGATAAATTTGAAAAATATAAATGTATGTACAATTTAGTATAAGACAGTTTCTATAAGGTAAAACAGTTTAATAAAATGGTTATAAGATTTAAATGGAGAAAACATTTTATATAAATAGTTATTTAACGGTTATGAAAACAATAATAAAGCAAATTTGTTTAAGAAAAATAGTTTGATGTAAATAGTAGTGATTTAAATACTTAAATAATTAATCCAATCCGAATCAATATCCATATTCAAAATATGATTCATCGCTTATTTTCAGATTCCAAATTCCCGTCCAAATCAATATACACTTAACAAATAAAGATTCAACTTTAAGTATAGAAATAAAACTTCATTTCTAAACAATTACTTCAAACTAGTTTATAAATTTAGTTCTTAATTTAGTTTAACTTGAATTTGAAGTTCGTTCCATGGTATATTCCAAAATAGTTTCAATGTTTAGTCGTCAAGTTATCTCTTAAATCGCACTTATCCAATATTCAGCTTGCTTTGGTTTCAAATAAAATCTCATGCCAAATTAAAACTTAAGTAAAACAAATTTCTTAACATTTACTTTAAATTTAAACACGATTACATCATAGCGTTTATTCATCTAAAATTAAATTTAAAAAATTTATTAAGTTGAATGTTTGTATCAACATAAATTTATTACACTTTTAATCGAATCTTTAACTAAATTCTTTTACATTGAATCAAACCATTGTAAATTATCTTATTATAAAAATTTAGTTATATCATGCAAAACAAGTTTTCATAAAATGTATAATTAAATTAACTTCAAAATTCAACTTAATTTTTTTCGAACTTAAATTTCATTATAAAAATCAATTCATTAATCGATATATATACATAACATTTTAAAATAGTTTTTATTGACCATGACATCCTTTTATAATTTTCTATCCTATGGTCAAGTGATACGTATTTATATCATTTCAATCCGTTTTAAAAGGAAAATTCGAATCTCGGGTATATATCTTTTCAACCCATATCCCAAATCGATTCAAATTTATTTTTCAAATCTACACAAGTCATTTGGGTGTGTATCATTTCAACCCATGGTAATTTTTTCTAAATCTACAGGGAACTTGCAAGATGATGAAAGTTTAAACATAGTATAACATCCATCGCATCCATATCATGTCATATATCGATAGTGTGTGTGTCGCGTGTGCACAACCAACAGGTATGAATTTCTAGAGCAATCCTGGAATTTCATTAAACATTTCAAGTATTTACTTCGCTTAATCAGAAGTTAGTCGCGAGTGAGGGAAACTCACCTTTCGAGATATGCAAATGAAAATTGTACTTGACACAAAACTTGAATAAGCCAAGCATGCAAACCATGGATCAAACGGTGAGCATTTAGCTCAGTACAACCCAACGAGATCCAAGACCATACGCCAATAACATGCATGCATCCTACACCCAACGTGACTGCAAACCGAGCAATTGATTACCTATTTTAGCGACATAATTTAATATTGGATTATTTTCAGAAGAAGGTAAAAAAAATGTTCAAGGTTAAGCAATAATACCCAAACTAGGTCAAGGCCCATGAAGTGGCTCAAACAAAAATGAAGCCAGTGGAGGACGAAAGTAGCAAACCAGTTCAGATGATCCTCAGTCGATCGACAGTGGGTTTTTAGTTGCTGCTTGCACCAAACCACAAGAGAATGGCCAAATAGCTTGGTAGGTGAAATCAGCAAGTATTACATGGCTGTCGAGTAACATTGAGTTGAGATGGAGTTGACGTGGGCCACGACATGTCAAAGGTGATGATCGAACAACAGGTGAAAGGATCGAGAAAAGCAACACGGGTTGCGCTTGTATGGAGAATTTGGATTGACGATGATGAAATCGCGAGCATCCGGCAAAGACTGATTGACAAGCCTCCCTTAAGCCAGAATTTTTTCCTCTCTATCTAAGAAAAATACTTCGAATTAGCAACCCTAACCCCTAAACGCAACAGCTTTCATCTCCAATCCAAGTCATGATTTCATTTGTTGGCGCGCGATTTCAGGGGAGGAGTGGCGGATCGACATTGTCTGGAGGTTTGATCGAGATGGGCGTGCTAGCTTTATGCACGAGAAGGCGCAATGGAGGCTAGGTTAAAGTGGAGGAAGGCAGCGGAAAGAAGGGGCTACGCCATTTCGATTTTGATTTCATTCAATTTTTTTATTAGGAAACCGAGAATAAAAGGAGATCTGAGAGGATTTCGAAATGTTAAGCCTAAAGGAGAAGAGCGGTTTCAGTCAGAGGAAACGTGGAAGACTATTTCAAACTTAAATGGACACTTGTTGCCTTATGACCAAATTAAAATACAGGTGTCACATTTTTAAATTAACGGATGTTTAAATAAAATAAAATAAATTCTCCCTTGCAATTAATTAAATTTTCATATATATAAGAGATGTAAGAAAACTTACGAAATTGCCAAATACAAAGGGTATACGAGCGACATTCACAGATAGTTAATTATTGCACATTTTGGCGTGCAATAAAAGATTCGGACCCACAAATGATCAAATTCCAAAAACGAAATATGGCATTCTTCTCAGAATACTATCTAGTATTTATGGTTCAGATTCGCTCGAATTCCGACAACGTTTTATTCGTAATTAATTTATTAACGTTTAATTAAATTTGATGCAAAAAGAACGAACTTTCTTATTCTCTATGAAATTAATTCATTTGCTACATCTAGCTAGACGCATCTCAAATATAATGTTTTACAGTTTAAATTACATCTTAAAATTTTAATATTATTATCGATATGATGGTTATCGCTACCGCAAATCGACCGAAAAAAATTAATTCGAACGGAGCAAGCAACTAGAACGTTTTCATTATAAATTGTTTAGATTACTTCTCAAATAATATATTCAATTTAAGAATATATTTTTTTATAACTTATCGATTTCACGTTTGTTCCAACATATAAATTGTAAATTAGTTATTGTTTTAAGTTCTAAATCTCAACTCGACATACACGTTAAAGTTCACCTTTAGAAGTTAAATTTCATACCTTTCAACATAACTCAACTTTTCTAATTCAAATCCTAATTAACTCCTAAATTAAAGACATCAAAATAATCGGTTTGTTACAGGTTTAGTTTCTAAATTCAAATATGAACTAAATTCCAAACAAAAGCATACCAAAGCGATTCAAGCGACTTGTGAAGATTTAAGAACTTTGTCGGGGGACAACGGAACTTCACAACATCACCCAATCAACTCATAACATATGAATTACATCGTGTGAACAATTGTTATCATAATTTTCAACTCAATGAAACATAAACACATGCAATCGACTAATTTACACTAACATACCCTATTCAATAGCATATGCAAACTCAAATGAACACTAAATTACACTTTTACAAGCCAATGGCTTGTGGCATAGATGTGAGTTCATGAAGAACTCGCCTTTGCTTGCTAGAGGCAAGAAGTCATTCCAAAGCTAAGAAAAATCAACCTCTCCTCCAATATTACTCATGAATCTTCAATCTATACACAAAACAAACCAATTTCCTAAAAGTTAGGTTTAGGAAATCATAAGAAATTGAAGAGGAATGGAGTTGGAGAAGATGAAGAAGCTTACCCAAGTTTCTACACTTGATTTCATCTTGATTTGAGCTTTTAATTACAAAACCTAGCTTAGGAATTTCTATTCCTCTTTCCCATTCCCCATTTTCTTATTTTTTTCTTCTTCTAAGTATTGGAAGTGAATGAAAGGGGAGAGGGTTGGGGGAGTTATAAGGGTGGACTAGGTTGGCTAAGCCAAACCCAAGTCCAAAGTCCAAATTTCCGAAACTCAGAACATATTGAAGCTTACACTTTTTGATGTCGCAAACGGCATTTTGGACTCAATGGAAGTGGTTTCAAGTCCAAATTCGTCCATATACAAAAAGTGATATTTTGGTCATACAGCAAATGAAAATGACCAAATTTGCCCAACTCAAAAGGTATCGATGCTTATAGTCAAAAACGTTGTAAATGATTATCTGGACTCAATGGAAGTGGTCTCGAGTCCAAATTCAATTGTATACAAAATGTGACTTTTCGAACACACATTGATTAACGATTAACAATTAACGATGTTATATTTAAATATATTACCGTTAAATATGCGGGTTGTTACATCTTTTCAGTATAGATAGAGGCTTTTCCAATATTGGATGGCTGGAAGAATATGAAAGGCAAAAGTACTGATATGAGGATAGTTGGTCTTATATTCTTCAGTTTTTAAATTATGGAAATTATTCTAAAATAATGAATGAATATTTTTGAAAATAAAGGTCTGGAGAATATAAGTTTTCAAAAAATAAATGTTTTGAAGCTCTATTTTTTAAAGAAAATGAATAAACGCCAAACCAAAATTTTAAATACGGAGTAGACAGGAATTAGTGCTTAGATATGATGGAGAAAAAGGGAATAAGGTTATGATGGAGATATCAGTTATTACTTTTGGAAATAGTAAGAGATTTTGTACTTGTAAGGCACTTATAAAAAAAGAAATAGCAAGATTTAAAGAAACTATCAAAAGAGAATGAGACAAAGAGAGGATAATAGAAAATGGTCATGCACATAAAGCACAAAACGGTGGACTTTAATTAAGAAAAAGAAAAGAGAATGGTTGTCTTCCAAGTTTAGCTGTCATTTAAATATAAAAAAGCAAGAAAACAAAAATGGCAAGCTTCGAATATATAAGGACTTTTGAAATAATAGATTCCAATAGGACTGAAATTATTATTTAACATGGTTGATACAAAAAAAAAGATTTTTTTTGAGAGTGGAAAATAGGGAGAAGGACAGACTTAACAAAAAAAAATTGGTGAAAAGTATTGAAAGTTTCAAAATTAGGAAGAAGGACAAATGTTAGTGTAAATAGAGAAAGGATAGTGGGTCCCCAGAATTCCACCATTTGTATAAATGTGTCCTTCTCCCTAATTTTGAAACTTTCCATACTTTTCACCAATTTTTTTGCAAAGTTTGTACTTTAAAATAAAATCCTCGATTTGAGACCCTAAAGAATGAATTTATTAATGAAATTTTTTTTGAGTCCTAAAGATAATATTTTAACTTATGCAAACTTTCCTTGGAAAAGTTGGAAATTTAATGGAGGCACAAGACAAAGGTTCTAATGTACAGGGAAAAGGGCATGTAAGAAGACGATAGAAATGCATAATTCTCCATCGATACCATGTCTCAACGTAATAAAATAGGTTATAAAATTTAATTTTTCCTAATTTGGATGTTAATAATGGTATGTTAAGCCTTTGGATGATAAATTTGAATACGACGTTAGATGAACTATGCTTCTACTCAATAAAAGGTTGGGAAAACTTGGATAAAAAATGTTTTTATTTTCAAAAAATTGCATCATATAGGAGTGCTAATGTATTTCAGATGTTTGCATCATATTTTTGAAAGCAATTTTTTGAAAGAAGCATCCGTATATGAGGTACCCATTAGAAATTCACTTTCATATGTATCATATGTATTGTGATACACTATGCATTATTATCTGGATGGTTGCACAATTAGAGGTACAATAAATGACTGCTAGTGTAGAATGGATGTTCAAATGTTTGCATGATCCAATAATTGATGAATTTCGGAAAGAAATTCCTAAAGGATGGGAGAATGTAACATTCTGTGCTTTAAGCAATTAAAATGGATTTAATTAATAAAATAAGAAAATGGACATTTTTCTACATGGTGGGATGTGGCTACACAACTTATACTACTGCGTTTGTAGTCATTTTCTTATCAATTTCATATATAATATTTTTTTCAAATGGGGCTCAGATGGAGAAGTTATGACCATTTGAAGTATTAACATCAAAGAAAAATAAGTATGTCTAATTGTTAACTTAGATTAATTATAATTGTTTAATTGGTCGTTGATGAGTATTAATATCCAAAATTCAAATTGGAAGATATGTACAAAGTCAGTTTATTAAGGAAGGAAACTTATCTTAGTAATGGACAAGAATCAAATTTAAATAACTTACACGCTTATGTGTGCATAAGTGTTTGAATTTCCGAATATGGGAATATAATAATTGGAAAAAAAAATTATGGAATTGATATGTGCATCAGGAATTAACTAAAGAAATGGTATTAAAAATATACACAAACAAGGAGAGAAACCGTTAAAAAATTAATAACAATTCGCACGTTACCATTGTAACTAATGTAAATTACAACAGTAATTAAGGCACGTTAATTGGTAATTAATGTATGTTTCATGAGAAAGAGGGGAATTAAATATCTTTATAAAATATATAACCTTAATTAGTTCTATATATTTGAAGTTTGAGTTATTTAAACAAGTATAAATAGAAAATTTATAACATAAGAATTCAAGAAGGGAGTAAAACGGTTAATAAGATTAATATAGTAACAGATGGAAATTAATGGAGAGAATGGTTAAATTGAATAAGCTATCAATTAATTAATTATGAGCTGAATGAAATTAATTAAGAGATTGATTTATTTAAGTTATATGTGTAGCTATATGCATTTTTACATATATGTATACATATGTACAAATTAGCTAAAATAAGTTAAATATGCTTGAAGTTTGAATTTCATAACATGTGAATGTAATAGTAAACAAATGGGGGAATTAATAGGAATTATGATGGTTAAATGAATTAATAATGAATAGAGTGATGATATATATATATATATATATATATACATACACACACACACATATATATATATATAAACAAATAATATATATATATATACACATACACTCATATATAAACAAATACAAATAAAAATTATATTTACAAGACGCATCGAAAATAACGCGTACAAGGGGCATAGTCGACTATGGTAGTCGACTAATGGGGGCACAAGTTGACGTGACACAGTTAAAAACCTTGTCTCAATGCTTGTGTGTACGACGAGATTTTGATCATTTTAGATTGTACGAACGACATTCATTTGAACCTCCATAAATAAGTATTTCTGGCTATATTCCAAACTCATTCTTATTCATATGAGC